>VXAD01001741.1:1529999-1627254 GCA_013399195.1 Dicrurus megarhynchus
TTTTTGTACTTGGATATTCTAATTACCAGAACATCTCTCTGAATTGTTTCATGTGAGCAGTGACCAATGGCACAAAAGAGGTGATGGAACACATGGACAGGAGGATAAAGAGAGAAAGTGGGATACCTCACCCAGTCCTGACTTGAGGTACCTAGAACTGGTGGAAAATCACATCCTAAATAGATCCATGGCAGTGGATGGCTGAGGGAGGGTCCAAAGAGGGTCTCTGATTGCTGCTTTTCATGGGAGAGGAGTAAAACTTTTCCTGTAAGCTCAGGGTGGTCCCACTCTACTGTGAGATATTTGTTTCACATTTCCTAGTTTCTCAGCACACACAGACACCTTAGCAAGAATGAGTAATGGAAAGAGGGGCTTTGCAAGCCAAATTCATACATAGGTGTGTTAAGGCTATGATACTTCCAGTATCTATATAATGTGGCTTACCTGTTGTTTTTTGGGGTTCTTCCAGAAGTCTGGAATACAACAGAAGGCGTTCTCCTGTTCCGGGGAAATTTATCAGCATTGAGTTAAACAAGGAGTCTGTGAAGCATATTAATTTTGTGCAAAAGAAACCTGGATATGGATGCGGTGTATTTGAAGCAGCTCTTTTTACAGCTAAATACAGTTATACCTGGGCTAGGAATCCAGTTATCTCCATGGTCAAGATGTGGTGTGGTCCTCATACTCTGTCTCGCTCTATTTCCCACCCATTTGACACTACTGGTTTCATTATTTGTAAAAATCCTGTGGGATGATTGGCTCTGCTATACTTTTATGCTCTTGCGGTACCCTCAAGAGAATGACAAATCCTGGTGCACTCTTTTTGTGCAAATTCTGCGTGCACCACAGAGCCCCTCATATATTCTCAAAAGTGTAGTAGTTCTTGAAAATTTCATCCTAATAAAAGAAGGTGAAAAGTATGTTCTTAGTTTCACTGAGAAACCAAGTACTCCAACCTATCTCAGGAATCTGAAGCGGGACACAGGTGCAGCAAAGAAAACTCTGAGAGCAAATGGAATTTAACTTTGCTCTCAGTATGAAAGAAATTAGTTTTGAAAACTTGTGTATTGCAACTGAAACTGGAACATGATACTTGGGTTGCAACACATCTTCAGAGAGAACATCGCTAAGGATTTTGTATTTTAAAGTGTTTTGTATTTTGATATAGCACATCCATAATTCATATAATTTAGTCAGGTTTCTGAAAGTGAGTCAGATGATGATTCAATTATTTTCAGCACAAACAGCCTCTGAAGTGTCATCACTGGAATTATCAACAGAAGTGCTCATAAACTGATGCCCCTGTTTTCCCACATCTCTTGGAAGTGATATGGCAATTTGAAACTGTAATACCTTTAGCCACAGCTATGACTGTAGCCCAGATCTCTGTCATACTGTGAATTTATTGAAATCCACTCCTGATATTGACATGCCTTTTAATTGAAGGGAGAACAGTCTGTAAATGTAGATTGTGAGGATGTTATTGTATAAAGACTTCTGAGAAAAACTTGAGATGCGTAGCAGCAAAGGTAACTCAATTATTCATACTGTATTATGACTTAAAAGAAATTCAATCTTTCCAAAAGTAGAACATGAGCAAAGTGAAAAAAAGAGATGGAAAAAGGACCTTTGTGATATAATCTGTCAAATTCACAACTGTGAATTGTGGGCTCCAAGGGAGTAAAATAAGAGACCTTTCAGAAAGTACAAGTAGCTTGGAAATCACCTTAACTGCTATTTAAACTTGCCTGTAGAAGAAACTAGGTTACTACAGTGTGTGAATATCTTTTTTCCGATGTTCTTTAGCCTACATAGACATTTAAACAAAATTCTTAAACTATTTTTACCAGTTGTTGGACATGTGGCTAGCAGAATTGCTCATTCACCCACTTCTGAAGTATTCAGTATATCTGCAAAGCATTTTGAAGGGGTAGAGTAGAGATTAGTCTGGCATTAATTCACTGTGGGGTTTCTTGTGACTGTTTCATGTGTTCTGACAATTTGGAGTATGTTTGTTTTATTATCAAGTCAGTAAGAAAAAATGGACAAAACCTTTCAGGTATGCTTTTCCTCAGCTCTATGAAACAAAAATGTGTGGTGCCTTGTAACAAGGGGAGAGAGAGAGACAGAGCAGTTGGGAGAATGTTGGGGATTCTGTAAATGCTTGGCGTGGTCGTAACCTGCCCCTGGTACCATTGTGGGCACTTGTCAAAGACAGGGCTGGATTTTCAGTGATGCCGTTCTTATGGTTGCAGGTCACATAGAGCTCCCAAGCTGCTTCATGTGACCTGGTGTTCCCAAGGGAAGCTTTAAATGAAATTTTAGCAAGTTTGCAGGCAGAAGGAGAGACTAGATCCCTAAAAGTGTCCTCAGCTCTGCTGCAGAGTGGGGAAGATTTTCACTCACAGCCATGTCCCATGCAGTCCACCAGAACTGACCTCAGCAGTTGCTCTTTTGTTTCATTTCAGAGATTCAGATTTTACCAGGCAATTCCTACAGTCAGAGCATTCCTGCTATTGGTCAACTGCAGTTTTGGAGCTTGAACTGCTGGAAAATTCTGTCCAGTTTCAAAGCTGCAGGTTGGCTGCTCCCAACTTCAGTATTAAGAACTCATTAGTAAGGTCAAGAACAACTTCCAAACAAGTCACTGAACTCTTTGGTGCCTGAATTGCAACCCTTGCCTACTAATTAGTTGTAACAAACAACACAAATATACATGAGGTGTCTGATTTAAAGTATGAGAAGTCCAACCCACTGGACAACAAAAGGGGTGAATGGTGTTGTACACACAGCGAGTAGCTTTAAGACAAAACCACGAGTATCTGAGCCACAGCACTCCTGGAAAGGTATTAGAGAAAGGATCCTCTCTGGAGAACAATATGACCTGGACTATGGATCCTCAGCAGATCTCCCAGCTCAAAGGTAAATAGTGAACAACCAGTTCCCACTGGCCTTGCCTTCTGCACCTGCAGCAGGCTCACACAGTGCAAATGCAGGAGGGGTTGCCATGGGCTACTTTGTCAGATTTTGCATGTTCCTTCCCACCTTGTTGAATGCAATGCTGGAGCTTTCAGTTCAAGCAGATCTACACAATTATATGAGAAAAGCCAGCTTTCACTCAGTTTCATGTCAAACCATGCATTTCCAGGCCTGCTAGGGATTTGTCTCTGTGTAAGGGGCATTTCTCCAGTTGTAGTTCACTGGCTGACTCCTGGCTGGTCAAGCAAGGTAGAGGTATTTCAGTGCCATGCAATTTTCCCACAGCTCTGTGTGCAGGCACAGTCACGGTGCTTCGGTATAGAAACCTTTTAGAAGAGGGTTTAAAAATATACTTACTTTTATGGTTTCCCTAATAAAAGGTTTCTAGAACAAGGTGTATTACCTTTAACCAGAGGCAATCAAGTTGTGGGTTTTATAAAAAAATGTCTAACATAGAATATAGCACCAGTTAAATGTTCCTCTTCTTTCATGGCTAAAAACATTGTAGAATATTGTCCAGCTCTTTACCTGATTGTTTGTTGGTTTGTTTCAAATGAAGCATGTTGCTCAAATATTTATCTGGATAAAAAGTAGTTTTTCAGTTAGTCTTTCATTGTATGGGAGATGAAATGATTCAGAGAACTGTGTGTGTTCTCCCCAAAAAACTGGATGGATTATTTTGTGAGTGGAAAAGTATTTTATATATAAAGAGAGAGAGGGAGGGTTTTGGGGACTTTTTATCCTGCTATTTTCAGGTTACCTCTAAGAAATTCTGTTATAAAAGTCAAGAATAGTCTATCATCATTTTCAACAGGGTTATGCAACCCTATATAACACTCTCCCTTGATAAGAAAAGATTATTGTTTTTACTTAAAATACCCCAGGGAAAAAGGTGATAAAAATGTAATAAATACATTCCCAACTTATTTGTTTCCAAAGCATGAATAGAAATATCTTGAACACTTCATGAACAATTAGCACATTTTAAAAGGCAGAAAAGATAATATGCTGATCTTCTTAAATATGTGAAACTTTAATTTTTCATGTTGTTTTACTTACACCTCTCTCTGGAAGTATCATCTTCCTTGCTTTTGCTGAAATATTTGTTTATAATGCTTTTATCATATGTAGAAGGTTATGTTGGATAGATCTCTATCAAAACTATCACTTTTTTTCCCTCCAGATTGTTTTCTGAAACTATAAATAGGTTCTATGGAGTTGCCAAGAGGTTATTAAAAAGGAGAGATTTAGGACATCTCAGTTGTTCAGGTTTTTTTATTGTGGCTTTTATCATGACTTTAGATTACTGCCTTTTCACTTACCATGGAATATTCTAGGTGAGACAAAACATGACTTTCAAACTCATACATTTTTCCCTCATCATGCCCCCAAAACCCCAAAGTAACAACCACGAGCTTTTTTTTTTTTTTTTTTTTTTTTAAATTCTAAGGTTTTTTTAGAATTAAATTCATTAGAGTGATTCCTGGTAAATGAAGCCTCTTTCTGCTTCATCCCTTTGCCTGTGGACTTCAATCAGAGCCATACAACTAGTTCATTCGCGACACGCCCTCCTCCTTGGCATCGGTGTTCAGTTTAGCAGCAGCACACGGGCATTTCTCCCTCTTCGTGGCTAATCAAGGACACGCAGCTTTGGTGCAATAAGCCTCTTAGCAGTCTGGGGTTTGATAATAACCTTTTGTTTTCAGTGTGATCATGCTCATGGCGATAGGAAGAGCCGAGCAATCAGCTAGAGAAGATAGCTCTTTAGAAGGGGGTTACTGCACTGCAATACCTCTTTTTGTGTTACAGAGCTCCCTTTGCTTGGCACCTGCTGTTTTCCTTGACCAGGAGTGACAGTGTGTCCCAAGCAGTGGGACTAAGCACGATTGCACTTCCTTAGATACGCAGTCTGGAAGTGTGTACATCATTATCATCTACTCTGTATCCTGAAAGTAACATTTAGATTTGAGACTTACAAGCAAAATCAATTGAGCTTTTCAACATGCCTATTAAAAACACCCAACTCTAGGTCCTTCCAAGGAGGAAGACTGTGTATAAAGGAATCATGAACCTCCATTAAACTTTTGAAAACCAGATGTGTTTGGATACATCTCCTCTGAGAATGTACAAAGCTTTTATGTAGAAGACAAGAGGGAGGGAAAATCCACACAGCAGGACAACTATGGTATGAAGAGTCACTCTCATAAATTAATTGCAGTGCTTATTTACTTGTTAACTGTTTTTTTTTTTTAACAGATCCTCCCATTATTCTATGGGCAGTCGAGCTTTTTCCCATGACAGTATTTTTATACCTGATGGGAGAACAGAGAGTGAACAGGCCATTCAAGCAATGTCACAGGAGAACGTTTTAGGAAAAGTCAAAATTCTTCAGGTAAGAAATGTAAGTGGGGAAAAATATTTAAAATGTGGTGGAAAATGGTCTCCAGAACATGTTAAATGTGCATAAAGATGGGTTGCTTTTCCGATAGCCTTGGGGCAGTTTCTCAGCCATGTTAAGTTCCCTGGCCAAAAGCCATTGTAAGTCATTCAGATAATCTGCAGAAGTTCCAGGTTTTGGTCTTGAAGGGTACAGCAGTGATGCTGTAAACATATCTGCAGAAATGTCTGTGCCTGTGGAACTCATTTGAATTGAACTCATGGTTTTGGCGTGTCCTGATCTGTATGCCTAAGTCCTACAAATGTGGTAATGAGAGAAAAAATGAAGGCTGTGTTGAGGGCAGGGAATGGCATGCAGAGTGAGACTTCTTTGCAAAGCCAATTTAATTATACGTTTATAAGTATTACACTTTTTTTCTCCTTTTTCTCACTGCACTTTCAATGGTTTTCGTGGAAGGTGGATTTGTTTATCTCTCCAAAGCATAAACATTTGGGTATTTGCTTCTAAAGAGCTTTGCATGATCTGCTTTCCCTTCTTTTCCAGAACTCTCTCCCATTAGTGCTCGAACTAATTTTTTACTCTACTCCTTGTATATCTGTAAGATTCCCAGCTTTACACCTTCCTAGACCTTGAGAGAGCTGTCCTTCAGAAACACGTTGCACTTTATTGTTCAGGATGCTGACATGTCCTGTCAAAAGGCTGATAAATTTTTAATGCCGTGCAAGTGCTGTTACCCTGAAGATGACCAGTAAAATACCATTGATTTCTTTTACCTCTGAAGTCTACCCACGATCCATCCTCTCTGGTGAGTGAGAGATCATGCTCATTAGACAGCTCTGACCTTCAGGATGGAATTGTTCCTGCTTCCTGCCTGGTGCTGTCAGCAGACAGAGCACCTGCACAGTGCTGGCCGTGCTGACTGTAGATGAACTCTGAAGCAGAAACCACACTAGGACATCTCCAATTCCTCTGTGCTGGTTTTTCAGCTTAAATTTCCCTGGGTCGGGTAGATTCGGTGCATGCTATTTCCCAGGCTGGAAACCATTACATTTAAAATGACTGCTGACTCTGGGTAAAGACATGAGGTATGTGGGCCTGTCCTGCAGTGTCCTGCAAAGCCCACTGACTCCTTCAGGGAGCTGTGCCCTCCCTATCTCTTGGCTTTGTTTTCTTGGCTTCCGTATACTAGCTTTTCTCTGAATAACTTTTCACTTCCAGAGGTGGCTTCTCTCATTTCAAAACTCAGCTTAAAATTCCCAATGGAAATTATTGCCTTTGCTAAACTAAGAAACCTGATAAAAAGTATAGTTAATGCAGTTGGTAACAACCATGTTCACTAAGCAAATGCTAAATCAAGAAAATTAGAGCAAAATATCACCATTCAAAGTCACAAAATAAATAGTCAGTGATACTCCCTTGATCATATGAACTTCACATAAGCCTTTTTTTAGTGTGGTTCCTTGCATGTATTTTAAGGAGCAATATTGTTTCAGCTGCTGGATGTAAAAAATGTGCTTGCCTTTTTATTTAAAATTGAGGATGGTAGTTCATTTTTGTCATTTTAGTGTAGCTGGAACCCAGCTTGTAACATACCAGATTCATTTTCCAACTCTGCTGATGATGGTGAGAGCAACTCATTCATTCAGAAAAGAAATGCATAATAGATTGCAAATGACACTTTTAAGAATTTACATGTTTACACAGAAGTTGTATGTTCATCTAAATGCCCAGGGATTTTTTTTTTTTTTGGTAAACCCATGAAAAGCCTCCCTATAATAAGCCTAGGGGCCACTTCTTGCATCTTCAAAAATTGCTGCCCACCATGTAACTTTTCCCATTTCCCTAGCCATGATTTCTGCAACTGTTCCCTGAGTTTTAGGACAAATCTTGTCAAAGTCTCATTGCACATTTTTAGATTGACTTTAGAGTTGAGTCCCAGGTCTCATGAGTTATTTGGACTATCATTCCTGTTTGAAAGTTTTATGCACTCCATACCCCATCCTTTTTTTCCTATTTTTTTCCTGCTGTACTATTCTATGAGCCAGTGTTTTCTGTGAGATTGTGCAGTCACAGAAAACGTTGATTCTCCATCTCCTGATACCAGAAGCTTGTATCTACTTTGAAATCTCTTTCTGCAAGCTAACTACAACTGGGAACATCTGTATTTTTTAAAGTAGTGGAATAAGAGGAGACAGTCCTCTCTTCTGAAGAGCACTTCACTCCTTAAAGGCAATTCTGTGGCCAGCTCCCAGTCCCAAGTCTTTGCTATCCTACCAGCATTACTGTGGTTTTGCCAGGCTTGAATATCAGGGTGGTAGCACATCACTTCCAGTTCCCTTTTACCTGGCAAGGTACTCTTCAGTAAAGAGTTGTTGCCAGGATTCTGTGCCCCGTGCTGATTCTAAACTTGCTGCATTCCAAATGGAGATCAAAAGCTCTGGAGATTTTAACCCTTTTCAGGATTTTTTTTTGAGGTGGTACAGTAAATGTTCCTGGACTACTTCAGTATTTTTTTGGAAAAGTCCCCGTGCTTACAAACCTAAGAGGCAGCATGGTGAAAAGTTTTGATGTCAGAAGAGCAATGCAAGCCATTTAATACTGATGGTGCTGGATCTCATTCTGGGGACCACCAGTGTTTCTCACTTCTCACCTTGCATTTCTGCTGACTTTGGAGTGTTGATGAACCCACAAAAAATGTTGTGTAATCGTGCAAACTCTGTAGTAGTCTGGGCAGCTGGCCAGCATGTGCACTGGTTCAGCTGCTTATTGTGGGAATCCTCTCTTTCTAATTATGCGTGAAAGGTAAATTAGTTCTTCCTGGAATTGCTCTCATTTGGTTTTATTGATTTTCAGATTGGCAGTATTCATCTTATCATGCTTTCTGTAAATAGATTTGGTCGTGTTCAAAGGTCTTACTGTGTGCTAGAAGTCAGGCTGAGAAAAGCCCGACCTCTCATAAACCTCCAGTAGCCTTTTTGTATCCTGAAGTTATTTTGTGTTGGCTCAAGCCATCTGGTGTTGTAAAAACAGTCTTTTCCTTGTCCTTTGGAACTGCTGAGATTTATCATTACCTAGTTTTTAAGATACAGTGTAGAAAGCCAGCCTGAACCCGCTCCCACCAAGAGGTGGTACACAGGCGCTGGTACTCTTAATGTTAAACTCTTTTAGTTTCCGGGGATCTGTTGCTTTGCTTGTCATACCGGGCTGTGAATGAGACACAAGGAATGTTTAAAATGTAAATCTAACAGTATGTCAGAAAAAAAATAACAACCCAACTCTTGGAGCTTCATTTTACATCCTTCCCCTTTGGAGGTTAGTGGGTTGGTTTTACTCCTCCCACCAAAGTGTCTTAGAACTATTTCCTGACATTTTGTAGCTGTGACTCTGCTTCCTACCTCTGATATTTGCCAGGAATGGTCAGCAAATGAACAGAAGGCAGTTTTTATTTCAGACTTATAAAAACTGCAGCAAGTAAAACAGAAGCTTGTTTAAAACATTAGTTTCCTGAAGTGTCTACACTATTCTCTCCCATTTGTTGTCATGGTACCATGGTGTGGCACTGCTACTGCCTTTGTTCTCCACTTCTTGCCTTCACTGAAATTATTCTGGGTCATCTGGCATCCGTGCGGCTGCAGCAGTCAGCTGCAAGAAATATTAAAGATTGACTATGACATATGGCTTATGGCCTTTAGGAACTACTGGGTTGCATCCTTTTTTGTTTCATGTGGCCATGTAGTTTAAAACAAACCGTCTGCTCTGTAAAGCTATAAAATACCTATTTGTTATACAGATATTAATTATGATAAAACATTTTTTGTAAATCCTAACTTCTCTGTCAGATACAAAAGGACCACTTTTAAAATTCACATTTCCCTGATTTTGTAATGATGAATGACCCTGATCACTTTCTTCTCGTCAGACCTTATGACTGTTCAGTTTTGGATTGCATTTCTTTCAGTCATTAGCATATCTTAGCTAATGACCAAGTCAGTGCTTCCTGCACTGTGCATTGCTCATCTGTATTCTACCAGCCCTTCCCAGTGTATCTTCTATTTGTTATTGCCCAGATCTCAACAAGGCTACAAAGCCATTTTTCAAACATCAAAGCTATTATCTTTTACCCTGATGCTCTGACTTCTTCAGAATTGCGAGTGACTTTTCAGTGCATGACTGCCTAGCTTTTCATTTCTTACAATTGATGTCTTTGTTGCCAGTATTTTCTAATGCCACTGTGGCCTAATTGTTTTCCTCATATTGGAAAATTCTTTTTGCTTTATAAACTGAGTTTATAATTTTTTTCTTAATCAAAAGTTTCTTCGAGTGTAATGCCGCTAACCACACGCTGCTCCAGCAATGGAGAGTGGACTAGTTTCCTCCCTGCATCTTATATCCAAAACATCTGTGCTAATACTTGTTATTTTCGTAATTTTCTATATGTTTCTATGTTAATTTTATACCTGGATTATTTTCTGGAGCCTCCAGCTATACCAGTATAACTTTTCACATGATGCTTTCCAGTTTATTCTTGCCTTGATTAAAAAAAAAAAAAAAAACAGCTTATGTGGGGGTATTTAATTTGTTTCGTTTGCTGCAGATTTTCCTGTTTGGATTAAGAAGTGGACTCACTTCCGTAGTTCACCATTAATTAGGTGAACTCTCTTCTGAGCCTAGAAGAGAAATTATAAGAGACAATATGATAGAGATGCCTGAAATCATGAGTGGAATTGATAAAATGAATAGGGGGATAATTATTCAGTCTTTCACAGCATGAGAACATATGAGCAACAGTTGAAGCTAGTAACACTTCCAAATCAAAACAAAAATTTCTTTAAGCAAAGTTGGACTGTATAAAAGTTCCTCAGATGCCACAAATCATTGGAGCATTTACAAGTTACAACTCAGTACAGGCTCACCCCGTTCTTACGTATTCCTAAGGCATTTGATTTTTGGGTCATTCTGAGAGACTGTACAGGACCAAGTGGAATTTCAACAGTGCGATTTTTTTTAGGACAAGTATTAATTAACTCTTTATTTTTCTTTCATATATTACTGGAAGACTTAATTTCATTAAAGTTTCATTATATTTAGGCATTGCAAACAGATATGAAGAGTAGATATTTGAGTTGAAGGGAAAATATGACCACCATTTCTTGTAAGCCTTGTTTGAATGGAATCAGCTGAAACAGTACACTCTGTTTTAATGATTTTTAACTGAACAGAGAAAGCAGCTCAGCAGATCTAGTTTTGGATTCACTCCAGGCATGAAGCCCTATGAATGATGTGGTTTCAGGGGTCTGAATCCAACACACATGCAAGTAGGCATGTACACAGAAGAGGAGCCAAATGGGAGCGAGACAGGACATGTACAGCCTGATCTGGGCTCTTTGCCAATTAATATGGAAAACTTGTTCTGTGGCATTTCCTATGCAAATGCAAAGAGTGCTTTGAAAGTCAGAGCTTTTTTTTTATTTGCTGCAGGTGCCAGACAGCATGGAACAATTTTACTTGGAAGCTTTATTCTTTAAGTTATTAATGGGAGGCTATTAATGGGAGGCTGGTGTCAGTTAAATAGTATCACATTTTAGCAAATTATTTTGCATGAAATAGAAGTGGGTCTGTGTCCTGTTCCAGTTACCAAGGAAGATTTTAAATATTGGATGAGTACAAACTTACAATTTTTTTCCTAAATTCCTAGTATTTATTTGCCTGTATTAGATGTGCAGCCCCGCCCCTTACTTCATGATCTCACTGATAGCCACACAGGTTGTGTGTGAATAGAAAAAATACCAGGAATCTTACAGAAACCTCATGAATCTTTAAAAAAAAAATAAGGATGAGGTAAACCTGGCCTGGATCTCATCCTAAAGCTCCCCTGTGAGTGGTGTCTCAGGTCCCTGCTTCATGGTATAGGTATTGTGTGGTAGCTGTGCTGTTTTGGTGCTGAGAATGGTTTGCAAGTCCTGTGGAAATGTTTGTCCACTGGCTGCAAACTGAGGGACTGGAAATGCCCACTGGAGTTGATAAGGCTGGAAGTGGGAGGTGCAGGCACAAAAAGTTCATTTCCTTCCTTCTGCTTCTAGTCAACAGATTTCAGAACAAGATGGTGGTTTCTGGCTGCTAAATTACAAGTCTTCTTGCACAAACCAAAAGAGACCAAGGACCTTTGACTGAGCCCAATATGCACCTGTGGAGATTTTCAAAAGGGTATTTAGACATGACTGTGCAATGGCAGAAGAACAAAATGCCATGCCTGCAACTTCTAATGACTGGCATTGCAAATCATCCTCCTTAGGCAACTATCATCCACCTACTGTCAGCACAGGGAATTCTGAACTACAGAGGATTTATAGTTATGTGTTCAGAAATATATGTCTAACTGAAACTTTTGAGAAATTCAAAGCAGATGGTCCTTTTCAGGGATTATGGCCTCTTCTCAGAGGTCTTGCATCTTAAATTGATGTATCTCTCCATCTCTGGGCTAGACTATCTGAGTGTTCTCTCAAGTAAATTCGAGGGTTTTTTATTTTCTTTCATGGATGATGCATTTTTAGAATTTTTATGATTGACCAGGTAGAAAATGTGTCAGTGTGAAATTATTCTGAGAGAGTAATTGCATTGTAGTTACATTATAAGCACATTCTAAAAAAGACCAAGGAGCAGGTTTAGCATTACTCTTTAAAAGCAATAAGAATAATTTTGCTCAGTAGTTACAATGAGCTATTTGAGATTTTAACATTTGGTCATTTGGCATTTAGTGTCAGCTTTAGAGATATAGAATGCACTGAAAGAAAATGGCCAGTGGAGAACTACTAGTGGAGCTTTTTGTTTTTTAAGCTAAATTTTTTCAAAAAAAGGCCGATAAATAAAAAATACAGAGAAGCGCCTTCTGTCCTGGAAGGGTGAGGGTTACTAGAGTTTATTCCTCAATCTTCAAACTAATTTATGCAAGTCTGAGCAAACAAGCTTTTAAAGCTTTGAAACAATTAAAAAAAGCCCAAAACCAAACAACAGTCACAACTGTGTACAGTCCATAAATATTGAGGATAGTACATTTCTTGGAAATATCAGGAAAACAACATTTTAAACTTTTAAATACAGAAAATCACATTTTTACAGAGGAGCCCTCAAGCACGCTTGATGGTAATTAAAAAGGCCATTCCTTTCCAAGCACAGACTTTCTCCTCAGCAGCTCCATCACCGAACTCCCACCTCGCACTGCACACGCACTTACATCAAGAACTTGTCAGAAGATCAAAAGGGTAACACATCATCCCTTCCTCCAAAACACACTGCAAGCACTATGTCAGTGTGTGCATGTTCTCACCATGGAGCAGATGCACAGATCCTTAGCTTCCTAGGTGGTTGCTTGGTAATGCCGATAGTTCCAGTTTTCTGCCCGGGAGAATTTTTTGTCTAGGAATATGACTTTCGGAAGAAGAAAGGAGCAATCTCAACTTAGAAAACACATTATCAAATTAAGAATTCTTTTCCGAAATAATTCTATTCTGGCATGAGAAGGCCTGCAGGAATAGAGCAGAATTAAAGGCCTCACACAATCTCATACAGACCATTTTGCCCACTCCAGCTCCAATGTACACAATGGAAACATATGAGATTTCAAGTCAGAGAGTTGCAGTGCTAACATAAAAGCCTGCAAGGACTTGGTGAAACCCTTGCCTTTAGATTATGCCAGCAATCCAGGTGGGAATAAAAGTCTGCCATTCAGAACTGCCCACTATGCCAAAATGCTTTATGATATGGATTTCACTACTTTCTGCCAAAATTCAAATGGGCATAAGTAACTAACTCTGACTCGATGAGGAGATTGAGAAAAGCTTTTCTACTTTAATAACCTGATTATGAGGAGTTTCTGCATGTAATTTTTGTTTTAATGGTTCAATACAGAAATCTGTTAATGTTTTTGGGATAATATGGATAAACTTGATATAAGAGTCTAGGCCACTGAGAACCATGGCAAGAAAGACTAATCTGACCTGAATTATTTTAGAGGATATCTTTCCTTAACAACTCCTCACCTGTGCCGTGTTACTGATTCTATGCTATGGGGAAAAAAAAAATCTTTGTTTTACCTACTATCTACTCCAATCTTCTACAGTTCTCAGCAGCAAACTCATGTCAGGGGACTGTGTAAGTACCTAACATTTCCACTGAATAGAAGCTGCACAGTTGAATTACTTGTTTGTAGTACCACAAGACAAAGATGGGAGATCTCCTTTGGAGAATTTTCTGTCCTTGAAAAACAGCAAAGCAGGAAAATAACTCCACGGTCCCTTCCTTCCTAATTGAGAATGATTCCCTGAAATATTTCAGTAAAAGAATATATTCATAAATGTTCCTTGCTCCATTTGCTCCTTCTAGAGAATTTCTTCTCTCTTTTGCAAGAAGTTCACATTCAAAGTCTGTATGGTACGTGTCTCTGCAGTAGCCAGGGCTGCAATTTCTCTAACTTACCCAGCTAGAGGACACACAGTATATGCTTCTTATTTTAATCATCTTACGCTTGATGTAATTCAAGAGTACTTCCTTGTAACCCTTGAGAGAAGATTGCTTCAACATGCAAAATAAATGGTGGGAAAGCTTTTTTATCCACTCATCTGCTGCATGTCCCCTGCCTAAACTTCTTTGTGCAACAGCAGTGAGTGGCAGCGCTTGTGAGCATGAGCAGACACGAGTTTGTGTATTCTTCCTATGAGATCAAGCATCTAAAAGAATTGGGTTTCCCCTGCTTTGAGAATTTGCCTCTCTAAGGTAGGGTTGTGCCAAACCCTCAACATTTAAAACTTATGATTAAACATTACAATAAAGGATACCTTTTAGAAATGCAAACGCATGAGATACAGGGTTTGGGGGCTAGAAAAGAAAAAGATTGCCTCTTGGGGTAGTTTTAGTTTCTCAGTGTACACTTGGCTCATAAACTTATTTCTTCACAACAATAAGGCTTCATAATTAGCTTTTCTAAACAAAGTCTTAACCTAGAACATAGATTAAAAAAAGAGATTGAGTGTTTCAAAACTCACAGTATATTTGCAAAAGTTGGCAACACTGTCAAGAACTTGAATTGATCATCCAAAATCAGAAATCATATAGCAGATTCCTCACTTTAGTCACCTGTTGGGGAGAGAGAAGATAGGGTGTCCACCATGTTGCAGCAATGTGAGCCTCAGGGTGGTATATTTTTTTTTGTGCAGTCACAAGCTGCCCAGAATATTTCTGTGCAACTCTCAGGCAGAGAAGGGGCTGGACCTGGCCTGTCTTACTCGTAATATAAATACCTGTTTTGTTTGTTTGTTTCATTTTTCTTGTTTTTCAGCAACAGTTGGCCAAAAATATAAAATTTGGGCAGCCTCCACAAATGACAGTTTCTGCGAGGACAATGGGGGAAGCAAACACCAGTACAGAAGATGATGCATTGCTCAGTAGCCCCATGGAGATCGAGACCCAGCAGGACACAGTGATCTCAGACTGCAGTACTAAAGTAAGCACTTTAAACTGACAAAGTACTCAAGCAGTAAAGTTCACTGAGGTGTAGCAGATGTTTCCAGTGAGGCTTAGCAGAGCTCAGTGGGCTGTTTTATGTGGGAGGGATCTCTCAGCTTGTACTTCTTGGCCTGGTGGGAAGCATGCTCTTGGCATCCTGAGCCAGGTCGCACAGAATTACCAGTCTGAGTGTTTGCTCTGAACTTCCAGCAATGCAGACATCAATTCCAGTGTTGCTAGAAGATAGGAAGTTTTTCTGATACAGAAAATATTTTAAAATATGGACATCCCAGCAAGGAAAGTTGTTCACAGCATCAAATACCAAAAAGGAAAATAATTTCAAAATTAGAGTGTGCAGCTTCCCTGGTTTCTGTTCTTGTCTCATCTGCTGGCCTTGTAACTCCTTGGCATGTCTATCTGCACAGGTCTTGGGGGATGGGGTGGCTTCTGTCAAAAATTGGTGGCCAGGACCACATAGAGCTGTCTACTTTGAACAGGTTTCCTGTGATGCTTTGTGACTTCTGATTTTCCTGACTGGGTAACTCGGTTCAATGGCAAGAGTTCTGGGTTTAATTTAACCTGTAGTTGTGAAGCTGAGTTTTTAGCCTTCATAGTATCAATAATGTGGTGTAATGGGATGGCAACACACATTAGGTAATGAAGTAATGCTGTGATAGAATGATTAAAACCAATGTTTCTGAGTGTGATGAATGCTGCTTCAACCCCTGTGCCTTGAAAATTCCTCATCGTGATGGCTTGGAGAGGGACTGTAGCTAAAGAGTCCTAGTTCTCCAGGCTTCCATGGCTGTAGGGGGACTGTTAGCTCTGCAAAAAGAGCCACCTAGAACATGGAATTGAAACTCCTTGCAGCGGAAGTAAAGCCTGAACAGGTTAGTATATTTTTTCCTTACTGTGTAAGTCAGGAGAAAATAAAATCATTAAGACCTGATCAAAATCCTACAAAGCTGTGCTCTTTGTTTTGTTTTGGAGCCTGATTATCTTGTTAAGGAAGCCTGAATATTTTGCCTTTTGTAGTGCTGTATAGACAGCAGTGATTCAAGGAGCAGTGAAGAGAAACTCAGAGCATGTAGAAACAAGAATGGTTTATCCATCAGTCCTGAAATAATAGGAAAGAGGGAAAAATCCTACCCTAACATACATGACTTCTCAAGTCCTTTGAATCATATTTATTAGATCCTTTACATTTTAACACTTGTCTGTGGCAATCTTTTCTAGTCCACTGACACTCCAGATTTCTTGAGAAAAATGAATTTTCTTGGAACAGGACATGAAATGGAAGAAAAGGTAAAAAAACTTTTACACTTGGTTTGTACTGAGTTGCATTTTAATTTTAGATATTAGAAGCCTGACAGTTTTTGTTTTCATACATTGTTTGATCATCCAATATTTTGTGAATGCTGTGCAGTTTTGGAGCTAGTCAATATGCAATAACTAAGATTGAGAAATCTTAAGAGCTGATTGCAGGAAACAGCAGGACTCAGTCTCTGCCAGTCTTGCAGCATTCCTCTATTTGATGTATTAATCACAGAGTCATAATTTTCATAAGTACTTCTACTACTTTGTTATGCCTGCATGTAATTCAATAAGCATATGCAAAATGTTCCTTCAGCTTTTAAGTAATTGGTTCCCTGATTAGCATATGTTTAACCTCAGAAGATTACAGAGCTGTCTTGAAAACAATGTATGTGATTTTCTTTCTTTACAGAAGATGTTTTCTCCTTTTTTTTTTCTGTCTTCTTTTTCCATTTGTATTATGCCAAATGCAAGTCTTGGGATGATAGCTTGATGACTTATGGGAGAGACAGATGACAGGCTCATTCTTACATGCCTAGACATACAGTTCCACTCTTTATTCACAGAAGGAGTCTCACTGAATCACTTTGCTTATATTTGTGCTTTCTGAACCCAAAAATTTGAAGGGCACAAGAAATAAAGCACCCATCAAAGCCAGTGTTGTTTGGCACTATCTTGGACAACTCCACATGACTCTGGAGGGAAGGTTTTCCACAGGCACTGTGCCAGTCTGAGATCCAATGCTGCAATCATCTCCCATGCAGATAGTACAGCTCTGTAGCTGTTCTATTATGATGCTTAGATAAGTCAATCTGATTTGCTTCTGCCTAAAGTGTATAATCTAAATTATTTAAAGATGTAGATCCTTTTTCACATTAAAAAAACTTTAAAATGTCTCAGTTGCTTAAAACCCTGCCTGTGTCTTTCCCATTCCCAACAAGTTCTGAGCGGAGCTAAACTGTGAAAAAACTTTAATAGAATGGCCTAAGTCGTTTTTACGTGAAAACTATAAAAATGTGTAGTACGGAAAATGGGAAAATGTTAGAACTGTAACTTTCACGTCCAAAATTTATGATTTGTATAATGGAAAGACAGGGTTTCAGATCTTTTCTGCTAAAAATTTCTTTGAATTCAAAACTGCAAAAACATGTGTGTGTAATTTATTTATTTATCTATTTATTTGTTTGTTTGTTTATTTAATGGAACAAATAGCTTAATAATGGTTTCTTGTGTTTATGATACAAACAGCTCACTCCAGTCAAATCAGCTCGGCCAAAAAGACAATTTTCCTGTTCTGGCACAATTGAAACAATCAATTTGGATTCAGTTCCCCAGGCCGTTGCTCGTCTAGACAACAGTGCAGCTAAGCACAAACTGTCAGTGAAGCCAAAAAAGCAGAGGATGTCAAGACAGCACAAGAGATTAACAAAGGTATTAAATCACTGGCCAAACAGCAAGAGGAGGGCAATTACTTTTGAAACTGGGTACAAAATAACCATAACTGAGTGTACCAGGATCTATAGACAGAGGACTTCAGATTTGATTAACACTGTTATTTATCTGAAACCCTAGCTGGAGAGAAGATGCAAACAAGTATTAATATTGCCAGTTGAGACAAATACTACTTAAAACTGAAATACTTCCACTGGGATTTTACATTGGGAGAGCTTTCTGATTCTAGTTTTTCTAGTAAAAACTTTAGGTCATAAAGGCCTGAAGATATGTGCTGCTGTTAATGCTGCTCTGATATAGGCAATCAGATGGTGCAAAATTTGGTTGGGAAAAAAATCAGATTCTCTAAATTGGGCAGGGATAATATCTTTGCCTTATAAGAAGGAATAATACTTAAGTAATGTAGCTCTTGCAACAGCTATAGAGAGAAACATAAAGTTCTATCTTTGTACACTTACTGCACATCTGTTTTGGTTTTTATCCTGACATTATATTAGTTCTTGTAAATGGGACAAGACTATTCAACTACACAGGGCTCAGGAGGGGCCACTGCCCTTTCTTCTGCACCACTGTACTTGCATTTATCACTCTTGCAATGAAGAAATTAAATTTAAACCTCTTGTTTATACAGAATGGTTAACTGGAGCCAAATGATACCTAGACGGGACATTAGCTGAGCTGTTTTCCTCAAGGGAAGCACTCTTCAGGAACAGAACAGAGCAGTATTCCTGAGAAGCTCTGGGTTTGCTGTCCACGCATGTTCCCACGGCTCCTACAATAGCACTGGAGTCTCAGCACAGATAATGAGGAAGATATCCTGGCTTAGGATTTGTGAAAAGAAAGCAAATTGTGTTTCCCTGAACAGTGTTCTTTCCTGGCTCGCATTGCAGAGCTTTTTTCTGCAGGCAACAGCTCTGTCTCTGCAAGTAATAGTTAGATTTGCCATGAAAGAACTGGCAAAACAATGCCCCTAAGCAGGTGTTAATTATTTCAGGCTTAAAGGATGGAGTTCTAAGTAGTAGAAGAAGAATGGGCATATGAAACTTATGCTCTGTTCTTTGGGCTTCTGCAAATTTGAAATGGCAGGTCTAAATGTACACCACAGGGTGATTCAATATTTGGCATTATAATGCTATCACTCTTGGGATGTTTTCTTTCTTTTAAAGGCCATCATCCAAAGAGGTGAGAGACGTGGGATCTATGATGATGTAATCCATGAATTGGGGTGGGTGTGCTCGCTCATCTAAACCACTGTTTGAAATTTTGATTGTTGCATTTGCAACTCTTTATTCACTGTAAAGGTTAACAAGCCAACAGGCAATATTCAGTAACTCCAAACTTATCTCCAATTTTAGGGATCACAAAGTTTAACAATAACAGAATTTGAGCCAGAGGACCTAGAAACTCAGCTGTATGAGGACATATACCCAGGCTATATTGGACGCTTCACAGCAGACAAGCTAATCCGGGACAGAAATGAGCAGAAGCAGCTTCAGCTGGCAGAGGAAAAAAGAATTGAAGATCACTGGGGTATCCTTGAAGCCGAAAGGATAAGACAGATTGTAGAAATGGAAGAACAAAGAGAAATGGAAGAAAAAAGGTGCCAAGAACTTGAGGAGATGCGGAAAGAACAGGAAAAAAGACGTTGTGAAGAAGAGAGGAGGCAGCACCTCCTTGAAGGAGAGACATCTTTGAAAATAGAAGACCAAACATGCCATAAAGAGAAAAAAAAACTGATGAAGGCTGAAAAAAGGCAAGAGCAGGAGGAGCAGAGGTGCCAGGAGCTGGAGAAGCAGAGGCAGAAGGAGTTGGAGGAACAACAAAGACAAGACCCGGAGGAAAAGAGGCATCGGGAAGAGGAGGAACAACAGAGACAAAAGCTGGAGGTGCAGAAGCTCAAGCAACAGGAGGAGCAACAGAGACAAGAGTTGGAGAAGCAGAAGCTCAAGGAACAGGAGGAGCAACAGAGACGAGAGTTGGAGGTACAAAAGCTCAAGGAACAAGAAGAGCAACAGAGACGAGAGCTGGATGAGCAGCGGCGCCAGCAATGGGAGGAACAGCGGAGACTAAAGCAGGAGGAAGAGAAGCACCAGGAATGGGAGGAACAGCAGAGACTAGAGCAGGAGGAAGAGAAGCACCAGGAATGGGAGGAACAGCAGAGACTAAAACAGGAAGAAAAGCACCGGGAACAGGAAGAGCAACAGAGACGAGAGCTGGAGGAGCAGAAGCACCAGGAACAGGAAGAGCAGAGATGTCAGGAATTGGAGGAGGAGAAGCATCAGGAATGGGAAGAGCAGAAGCACAAGGATCTGGAGGAGAAACAGAGACAAGAGCTGGAGGGGCAGCAGAGGCTAGCACTGGAAGAATTAAGGCAAGATAGGACTGAAAAAGACAGTCAAAATGAAGAAGAAAGAAACTGGCTGGCGGAACAAAAAGAACTCAAGAAACAAAATAAGGAAGAAATACAGCAACAAGAACTAGAAGAGAAAGAGCTTCAAGAAGTTGAAATAAAACTGAAGCAGGAGAAAGAACCTGAGAGCCTCAAGCAAGAGAAGAAACAGGAGGAACAAAGACAGCACTTGAAGGAGAAAGAAAAGACAGAGAAGGAACAACCCCAGCAAGTGATGGATAAGAAAAAGAAACGGGAAGAGCAGCGGAAACACAAGCTTACAAAACAAATGCACATGGAAAGTTCAGACTATGTGCTACAAGATGAACTGAAGCAGCAAAAGGAACAAAATGGACATGAATGGAACAGGCTGAAAGAGCAGAAGGTAAACACAGAAGGACAAAATCTTCAGCCAAAACAAGAAAAATCCTTGGAACAGCCACAGGAAAAAGATCAGTTTTGTTCTGCTGGAGGGGCTGATAGGCATCCAGCAGAGGAGAAGCTCCAAGAAGGATCAAGTTCCCAAAAAGTCAAACAGCCAGAAAAAGGGAATAAAACAGCAGAAGAACTGCAAGCCCAGAAACTGAAGAGAGAAGTTGAGGCTCAGGAGCAAAAACGCATAGGGGAAGAACTTCGGTGGCAAGAAGTAGATGAAAGACAAACAGCATCCAGACCCTTCACATTTCAAGTGTCTTCTGGAGATAAACAGATCATATTTCAGAAAGTAAATCTGAGTCCTGTCATGCCCATCAAAGGAGCAGGACTCTCTTCTCCATCTGTCAAAGACTGCAGGGTGCACACTACCAGTAAGGGCTCTCATTCCCTCTCATCATCTGTGTGTGTACCCCACACAGCTATTTTGGTTACTGGAGCACAGCTGTGTGGCACAGCAGTGAACCTGAACCAGATTAAGGACACAGCTTGCAAATCATTACTTGGCTTAACAGAAGAGAGGAAAAATGTGGACGTTCCCTCTCCAGAGAAGTCTGAGAGAAAAAAACAGGATCCCAAACCCAGCAGCAGTAAAATGAAACACGCACAAGAGGCATTGAACAACCAGGCTGTACTGGCTGAATGGGCGTCTATCCGCTCCAGAATCCTAAAGAATGCAGAAAACAACAAATATAATGAGAGAGACCGAGTAAGCGTCTGCAGGCACAGTGATGACTGGACACCCCGAGGACGCAGTGCTCCCCACGGTAACCTGAGGAAAACCCTCTCTGCAAATGCAAAGTTCTCGATTACACCAGCATGGCAGAAATTTTCAGACGTTTCAAAAACCAGTTCAGATGCTGAGAATGTAAATGTGGCAAAAGGCAATGAAACAGTGGCTGTGGGGAGAACCACTGGCTCACCTGCTGATTCAAAGGAGGACTTGATCTCCATTTCTAAGGATAACTTATCTGAAAAGCCTAAGGAGAAAATGGAAACCCATAGTGAAGTGACAGACAGCACTGAAGGCTGTAAATTCGCAAAAGATCTCCCATCTTTCCTTGTTCCAAGTTCTCCACATTCTATGGGTAAGGAATTACCCCAGCCAGAACTTCCCAATGCTCTGGAAAATCAGCAAAATAACAGCACAAAAAAAGCAGATAAATCACCATCAAATGGAGAAGAAAATGTTTCTCCTTTTGGAATAAAGTTACGAAGGACGAACTACTCTTTACGTTTTCATTATGATCAACAGGCAGAGCAAAAGAAAAAGAAAAGATACAGTGCAGGAGACAGTTTTGATGGTGTGCCTGACCCACTCACCTCAACAGAAGGTGAGAAAGAATCCTCTGTTTTCACTTCACAAGAAAATACCTCTCCTGGCACAGGGAGAGCAAACATTTCTGGTAATTTAAAAGACTCGTCAGTTACTGTGGTGGAGTTTTCACCACCAGTGGTCCCACCAGCCACCGGACAGAGTGCTCTACCTGCTCACGAGAAACCAGCATGCAAGTCACTGGTCCCACAGAAACCTGCTTTAGCTCCAAAGCCCACCAGCCAGACCCCACCATCGTCTCCTCTCTCTAAAATGAACAGATCAAACCTATCTGAAGTGCTGGGGCAAAGAGTGGTTAAAGCTGAATCAGATGGTGGCTGGAGAAAAGAAGACAGAGCAAATGCAGCCCAACCCATACCATCCAATGACTACAAAAATGAAGAGGAAGAAGTCAAAGAAAAGAAGTCATTTTTCCCATCTCTAAGTATTCCATGGAGAGAAAAAAATGACAAAAAGCCTGAGCCATTGAAGAAAGGTATGTGTCTTTCAAAGCAAGTTTAGCTATTATCTGCACTTCCAAAATGAGATAACTGGAGATCCAGAGGAAGACATTTGGTCTTAAGCTATGGATTTTACTTGGCATGTTATTTGTGGAGGACTGCTACTTTGCTTAGGGTTGTCTGAATGAATGTGAATTCCCATGCCCACAATTTAATTCGGAAGCCCACAAATTCAGTGTGACCAGTGCACCGTACTTAAGAAAGTTAATTTCAAGGAAGTAACCAAAATGTGAGAGTGTGTGTGTGTGTGTTTTCCTTGGCAGAGACGTTACCTCTGCCTCTAGTCAGTCAGGTGATGGACTCTGTGGTCCATGTATAATGGTGTCATCAGAGCAGAGGGTGCAATTTTAAAAATCTACATTCTGTTGCTTCTCTTTTTAAAGGAATGTTATCTAGCTTAAAAATATTAAGATCTAGGTCCCCTTGTCCTGGGCAAATTCTTTATTTAAGCAATACAGCTGGGCACAGCAGTCTGTGCTTCAGAGGCAGTCTTCAGTGATTAAAACATTTAGAGTAGTCATAATGTCTCTTCAGAGGAGGGTTGAAAGCCCCTGTGTCCTGAAATGGTATTCTGTACAAGAGGGAAAATTACCCTTTCAGAGTAAGGACACTCAGAAGACCGAGGCAGGAATGCAGCATTTCATTGGGAAATCCCAATTTTTTTCATTCTTGAATTTTCCAAACATCAGGACACTTGTAAAACAGTATCTCAGTGGAACTGCTGCTTTTTTTTTCCTTCACCAAAAAAAAAAAAACCCAAAACCAAACCAAACCAAAAAACAACACAAAAGATACATTTGGACATGTGGATGAGTGCGTTGAATTAGGTCTTATTCCTGAGGCATAAAATCTGTTTCAGGATTTGTTGTGCAGTCCGCAAAGGTCTGTGACTGACATGGCATTCAATGGGCTTAGCTTCAGCATTTGCACAAGGTAGAGAAGTTGTAGGGGTTTTCTCAAAACAAGAGAAGTGCATTATTCAATCAATTCTTGTCATGTTTTCTTTCAGAAAAGCCTGTTCTTCAGAGCAGGCACTCTTTAGATGGCTCTAAATTGATGGAAAAAGTGGAAACTTCACAACCACTTTGGATTACATTAGCACTGCAAAAGCAAAAGGGATTTCGTGAGCAGCAAGCTACGAGGGAAGAGAGAAGACAAGCCAGAGAGGCAAAGCAAGCTGAGAAACTGGCTAAAGAAAATGTAAGCAATCTTTAGAAACCTGCCCATTAGCAATACTGACACCATAATTATAACTGTTAGCTAATTTTGTTATGTGGGAGTATTTTTTTTTATGTTTGGTTTGTAAGACTTCATAAAAGCTAAAATGACAGCAAGTAAAAAGTATTCTGAAAGTCTGGAATTCCCTCTTGCAAAACTGAAACCTCCGGGAGAAAATACTGTGCAATAGTTTGGCAATTTTAGTGTAAACTCTGATGATATCAGATGGTAGTTAATGACAATCAAAAGCACAACTACTGTGCAGGTGATGGAACAGAAAAATTGTGTGCAATGTGGTTCTTTCAGAGCTTAAGTGAGATATTAACCTTTAATATTCCCCTTTTGGGGAATAACAGCTGAAATATGCAGCTATAGGTGAATATTAGTAAGTCTGAATTTATTTTTATTGTAGCATGTACTATTTGGGTAAAACACAGATGAACAAAAGAAATGAACAATCATGATACATCCAAATGCCTAAAGCAGACACTGAATTCAATCACTTCTTTCCTGTTCTCCAAATATCTATTTACTCTCCATGGCTTTCTATTAGTAAGGAAAGAACTTCTACTTACAGTACCAAAGCAATGCTGCACAAACAGGGATGTTGTACATAGATATCACAGACGGTAAAAAGGGATATCATGTGGATAAATAAATATATTTTGGTGTTTGTTATGAGACCCAAATTTCTGATGGATACATGCATAACCAGAGCCATAGACAACTGATGGAAGAAAACAGCAGTGGGTGTGAAGTTGCCCACAGATGCACACTATGTTTCAGTGCTGTATTTAACAGGGAGGGCTGGCTCAAACTCGTCAGTATTTTGACTGAAATGACAACACGACAAATTTAACTTTGTGGTGGGTTTTTTACAGTCTTTAGTAAGTGCTGGTTTTAGAAGTATCAGTGTGGTGATCCTTTGCCAAAAAGGAAGGTTAAGGAAAGGACAGGTGATGAATGAAAGCATCAAGTGTGTCATCTCTAATTTGTAGCCATTACATGACAGATTGATTCTCATTTAGCAGTTTCCCTTCTTTGTTCTAGGCTGCTGTAAGTAATCAGTCAGATAATAAAAGTAGCAGCAGCAAAACAAGCACACTGCAGAAATCTACAGCTCAAGAAGGAGAGAAAAAAATTGAGACTGCTGTGTCAAGACTAGAAAGAAGGGAGCATCTAAAAAAGTCGAACACCCTTCCAACATCTGTGACAGGTACGGTTGAGACATTCAGATTCACTCTAGGAATAATGCATTTCAGAAATGGTATTGCATGCTTTTGAGAAAGTGAATGAGAGATTTTTTCCCCCTCATATACTACTGCTAGAATTACAAATGCATTGCACAGAATAACACAACTTATTCCCATCTCATGTGCTGCCCATTATGATGGAAATACCTGATTTTAACAATTTTTTACCAGGCTCCCATGGTTATTAATGTTACACTGCTGCAATTTCTTAGAATTGCTCCAGTTCAAGTTAGCAAAATTAGGCTGTCTCCCCAAGCCATAACCAACAGTATTTCTGGAACATGACTAATGCACATTAGAGGGATCTGATTTACTGTAAATTGCAATTGCACTACTGTTTTGCCTTTAAGTTGGGGGTTAGCACAGAGGGGGAACGATATTTAACTTCTACAAAGTGTATTTGTGCAGGAAATGAAACATGCTGTGTTCTCACGACTCCCAGTTTGTCAAGGAGAAATATTCACCCCCCAATATTGGAAATAAGCATTCTCATTTGAAAAATGTTTAAAAAATAATAAATTCAGTTGACAGTAGTCTGTTACTTTGAACTTAGGACTTCTCCCTCCCAGTCAAATATTTGGTATGGAAGGTTGGAACCAGAACCTACTGCTTTATCTGTCACTTCAGTTAAGCCGAAACTATTCCATATTCAAAAGGCAGGCAAATTAAAATAAATACTTCCCCAAAGGGCATAACATTTGGGGTGGTGTAAGGTGATTGTTGAAATACAGACTTGCCTGTACTTCTCTAGCTAACAGTAGTCCTTGGGAAAAGGTTTTAGAGTGGATAGGTGTTGAAGAAACCTTTTAAAAAGTTGCACAAGTAAATAGCATTTCTGAAAGTAAATACAAGTATCAGCTGCATCTGTTCAGTACCACTCTACGCCAAGGACTATGAAATTCAGCTATTGAAAGCAATGAGGTGACTCAACTGATTCGTTAAAGGCTAAACCAGTGCTACTCCTGCATTTCAGACTGTCCCAAGCTGAAGTCCCCCTGCCTATGCCTATATTCAGTTGGTTCAACAGCTGGATCTTCACACTGCAGCTGCACACCAGAGCAGACATCCCTGAGAACTTCACTTGGAACATCTTGGGTTGGACTACATGACCTTTAAAGATCCTTGCCAACCCAAACCATTCTAAGGTCTTACATAAATTGCCCCAAACTTTCATGCTTTACAGCATGCCTGTCAAACTCTGAAGGGGCTCTATTGCAGCCCTACCTCAGCACAGTGTTGTTATGCTGTACATGGTCAATTCTAGCAGAAATCAAACCCCATCACAATAGATGATGCCAAATTAGATCAAAGGGCCAAAACCCAATTATCCAAAGTCATTCTGTCTGCACTAGAGTGACAGTTCAGGAGGAAATTGAGAAGGAATTACCGATTTTGAATTACCTAAAGTGAAAGCATAGAACTCTATTGGCCCTTACGAAATAGTGGCTGGATTTCCCTGTGATTACTGACATTTGGAGCCAGGCAGCCATTAGCAACTACACCTATATACAAGTATTTGTGTGTAATACAACTGATTTGGGCTTCCCACGGTTAGAAGAGTGTTTGAGACAAGACCAGCCTAGGACATGTTTAAAATGGAAGTCTGCTGAGTCCTCCTCTAAGGACCTTAAAAAACACTCACAACTTGAAGGCAGTGTATTTCAAACTTGCACTTGTGTTTTGTGCAACAGGAACTGATAAGAGTGTGTGACCTTTAAAATAGCATAAATTACCACAGCATTTGAAATAATTAGCTTTTCAAAGTGTGCATCTACAGAAATTGCTGCTGCTACTGTTCATTTACTTACAGATAAAAATATATGATTAAAGATGCACTAAAAAGAAAAATAGAACAGTTTTTGGCATCCATGCAATTTTAAAGCTTTTATACACATTCAAAACCTGAAAATGAAATGCAACTAAAAGTAATTGGGAATCTGAACATTTAACAGGAAAAAAAAATTTGGCTCCTAAAAAAGAAAACTTGTCATTGGGGGGGTGATGAGTGAGGAGTTGTTTTGTAAATAAGATTTTTAGAGTTACTCCATATGCTTCAGACAGGACTAATTTCTATTCAGGTTGCCTTCAAGGGCATTCACTGTCTCAGAATTTATTTTCCCATTTGACTTATACAAAACTTCCATAGTTCTGCTCTGTGAAGTTGCTTCTTAGAAATAATTTGTTTATTAAACACATTTTCTTATGAAGACTGTTGTTTGTCTTCAAGATACTACTTCGAAGAAAATGTGGCAAACAGCTAGTGGTGAAAGCAGATTTCTTTCTTTTCCAGGACAGTCTCTTGGGTAGGGTTAACTGAGGCAGGAAGCTATAGGACCACCTTCTTCTCTGAAGAGGGAATCTAAGTACTACTGAGTACATTTGGTTTTACATGTGTGCAGCAGCTGCATTACCAAAGAGAAAAAAAAACCCTAGCTTTATTTCCCATTGTTTGCTATGGTGCAGATGTAATTTAAATAGTTTATTTAAAGAGGAAGACTGGCAAACTGGAAATGTTTTCTCTGGATCTCATGGAGACTGAAAATTTTGTCCCTATTTTTGTGAGTTAGATCACGTGTAGTCACCTCTGACAAAGGAAACTCAGCTCCTCCTAACTTGATTATTTTGCAAATACAGTAAGATTTAACTGAAAGTGTTGGCAATAAATATCTAGTGTTAGATCCGAGTATCTTCATATAAAAGTGAAATCTCTAGAGTCCTGCAACAAAGCATAGGATTCAACTAATGTTGGGGTTTTTTTTCCCTCCCCCTATCCCATAAAAAAAGTGGAAATTTCAGATTCTGTTCCATCAACCCCAGCGACAAAGGAGGTGGCCAAGAGATTCTCTACGCCTGATGCTAACCCAGTGTCAACAGAACCAGCCTGGCTTGCGTTAGCCAAGAGGAAAGCAAAAGCCTGGAGTGACTGTCCACAGATCATAAAGTAAACTGTAAAGTTACATCTCTATTGCTAACTATTAATTGCTTTCTTTTATTTATTCTGCTTTTTACACATGACAAAACTGAAAATGCATGTATTGGAAGGACTGAAAACTGAACTGATTACCATTTTGCTCTAGCTCACTGTAAAGTCTACTCAAGTCATATATTCCATTGCTTTGACAAATAGCTAAAGGAGGTCATGGCAAAAATCTCACAGCCAGACTCTCTCAAAGGTTAAGAGTGCTCAGATACTGGATGTAAATTTTAGCAGATATCATAATAAGGGCCAGAACAGAATAAGGGTTCAGAAGCTTCTTAAATTCTGTTGGTATTTGGTTCTGGAATTTTAGATCTCTATGTCTGAGATCTCAGGAATTTTTTCAGAACTTCATTGTTGAAATTAAGGCAAGATGCATGTTCCTTTAAGTCATAATTTATTTAAACATGTTAAACTGTATGAACTGCCAGTTCTGCCTGCTATTTGAAAGCTTTTTCCCTAAGGAAGAGCTTCAGGATACACCGTTCCACATGCAAATGATAAGTAGATAGATGGTACCATCCAAATGCTGAGGTAATTTCTTTCATCATAGGATTAATACACTACATCTATATACCCTCACTTCTAGGAAGAAAACAATTAATCCTACTTAAAAAGCCACAATTTTTTAAACAAATATCATTAAGTTCTCAGAAAGAAGTCAGGGATTCACTGTTTCTTCTAGCCATCTAAGTGCATCACTGTTTATGCTTGGCCATATTTATGCTGCAGAGACAGTGACTGTGGATTACAACTTTAAATCAGTTCACTGGAATGAAACTGTTCCTGTGTGAATGCAGCTGTAGAATTTGTCTCAGTAAGTTCCCGCAGGAGTAGGACTGGCAGAACTGAAGTTAACTGAGAACTGAAAGCTGTCAGTGAGAGTTTTAGGAGTTTTAACTCTGCATTCTTCCCGATTTTACTCCATGTGCAACTTCAGGTAGTTAAGACAACTTCCTGTACTTTGACCAATATAGCCAGAACACTTCAGAAAGAAGTTTACTTACCCCATCTCAGGTATCTGCTGTGGCAATTGAACACGTTATTACTTCACATAACTAAAACAGAAATGTCCAACTCCTCCCTGGTACAAAAAAAGGATAAAGTCCATAAATGTAATAAAAATGTCACTATCCTCAACATCCCACAGAAATCGCTAGGTCTGCATTTTAAAATGTCACCCTCTGAAATAAATCAACCGAGTTTGTTTTACAAGGAAGACTTTAAAAAAATTTCAAAGTCTCCTTCTTACAACCATAAGGCTCAAAGGAACCTTTAAGCCTACAACATCATAAAGGGAGACATTTTCATGAAAGGAAATTACGTCATTATAGAATGATACAACATATGCTTCATGGAAGTGTTTTAGCCAAACTGCTGTAAGCAGCGCGAGAATCAGCATTTTAAACTACGCAGGAAACAGAATGAAACCTGCTGTACACTCTGTTCCGAGAACCAAAAGGAGTTTCAGCAGAAATCATTGTCAAGTACAGCCTCTCCCACCAGAGAGAAAACAGGGGCTCAGTATCATGGTTACAATAGCACAAACACAATGGATGTGTTAGATCGAGTACACGTGCAGCAGCAAGATGGGCTTTCTTGGGTGTCTTAAGCCATCAGTTTTGCTCAGTTTCATTAAGACCAGAATCCCTAAAGTAACTTTTTTACCATGAATATAAGTAATTATTATGTTTTAAGCAAAAATGAGACAATGCTGCTTGGGGAAAAACCCCAACTTAATGCCTTCAATATCTGAAGAAAGAATTGGCCCTGTAATTACTTTTGATCTGCTAGCACCAGGAATTAGTGCATCTTAAAGTCAAATTTGCATTTTTTCCAAGTTTGTTTGCCTGAAGAATGGATTTGTAATAACTAAACTGCCTGAAATCCATCTTTACAATTATTTCTTGGGAGGGGGAGCCAGGTAGGAATACAGAGAAGGTGCAGTAAATCAGGATTAAAGATACTGGTATTTTGAAAAGCATAGCAAAAATAGGTGCTATTGTGCATGACATAAGGATGCAATTTTTCAATTCAATCCATTTATAGCACATAGAATAGAGCTTTCATTAAGGATGGTCCTAAGCTAAAGCTTCAAAGCAGAGTTCTTTTCCACCATAAAGGTATCTAGTGTAACAATGGAAACTGTATTATGCACAGTACTTGATGGAAACATTTCTAAAGTGTACACATCCAACAGTGACATTTCATGTTAAATTAACAAAGATTTGCACTAAATACCAATGAAGTGAAGTGTTACTTTGCTTTAGCTTTGTTGCAACCATTTCTGATAAAGTATTGGAAATCTGTAAAAATAAATCCAAAACATTACTACCCAGTTTAAAACAGCAAAAATGTTTTAAGAACTGAATAAACCACTATGTAGTATATTGTCTCAATTTTTTGTAACTTATACAAACACAAAATACCATTTCTTTTGACAAGGTTATATATGATTAACCTCTATGTTCATATAGTAATGTATAAAAACGACGAGATGTATAATTGTGGGGTATTTGTTGTGTACTTTTTTAATTTTTCAAATGTTTTAAAGTGCAATTGTTTATTATACTGTCATTTTAATTCTTATTAAACTATAACCTGGTCAAAATGATCTAATCGTTGATATATGTCCTCTGTGTCTCATTTTGCGAATCATATAGTTCAGGTTTGCCTTACAAATAGAACTTTTCACAGTGCTACAAATGTACTATGTACTCCATAGGATTCAAAGTAGATGGCTCATGAGAGAAAGTAATATAAGAGTTTCTACTATACTTCTTCCAGAAGACTCTTAGTCAGGAAATGCTCTCAGTGAAGTGTACTTTTGCTACTGCAAGTACTTGATTTGTATTAGTGAGAACCCTGGTACTTATTTCTAAGGTGTTAAAGAACACAAAACCCAGTTTACACAACCTTTTATTAATAGTTCTTGTGAAGACAATGTAAACAGCATTCATTCAAATATCTTAAAAAATTATTTGACAGTGGTTGATTTGAGCAGTGCACACTTCATCTTGGAACTCATACCATACCTGTCATTGAAATTTAATAAATATTTATAGTGTTATTTCCACTTTAGAATACAAGAGACAACTCCTACTGACTTCAATGGAGTCTAAGCACATGCTAGATTGAATTAAGCCTTGGAGGGCCTAGGTCCATGAAAGATAAATATTCTGTTTGTACAAACTATAGTAAACAGGTTGCTCCTTCCAGGTATATGAAATTCAGGCTGTGTCTCCAGAAGTCCAGTTAAAAGTTAGATTCAAAAAAGGACTTGGGTTAGCTTGCCTTGGCACAGAAATCTTGCCAGACAGACAAACACGAGTGTGATGCAAGGAAGAGCCAGGCACAGGCGAAGATGGACTCAGAGAAGGCAATACACTCCTCCCTTGGAGGCAAGCCCATGATCCACGCTGTGGAATAGGCACCTTACACACTTTGTCCCCTCTCTGGCAAGGTGCTGAGCAGCCATCCTCCCTCCATCACTACAGCCTACTGTGGACACTGCCTCATGCAAAATCCTACCTGATAAGCCTGCAAGGAGTGTCTTGTGCCTGCAGCAAAATAGGCAGAGGGGTAGAGAGCACCTGTGAGCTCCTAGTTTACAAATGTAAACAATAAACACGAAGCAGCCTAAAATCTTAGCTGTTATTTTTTCCTGTTATATACAGGTCTAGACAATAAACATAATCATTTCTACAGCCAACAACAAGCTTTGTTCCCCATACTACAGGTGAAGAGAAAACCTCTCCTGGAAGCTTATCTACTCCTTCTGCCACTCCACTCTTGGCATTCAGGATCCACACTTTGCCATCTGTAGATACTGCTGCCAAGAGAATTTTGTTATTTAAGTCATCACTTTGGAAAATGAATGGTGTTCCATATACACTTGAAGTGGCTTCGAATTTCCACAGTAAATTACCCTCCGTGTTACAGCAGTAGATAAAGCAGTCGTGAGAGCCAAAAAATATTTCTTGCTTAGTTAAACTTGAGAGGCACGGAGATGAAAACACTGGCCCATTAGTGGAAAACTGCCAAACCTACAGAAAGAACATAACCACCCATTATGAAAGGTTTTTCACATTATCAGTTTTACAGCAACTATAATTTTTTAATAGACTCGTTGTTGATAGGAGAGCATTTCATTTCAAACATGTACTAGATTTCAGTGAGGGCTGGTAAATCCTCATCAAATTATAAGTTAGGTTTTACAAAGAGAGTAAGCAATAAAAGTCTCATTAAATAGATGTGGAAGAGGGAAGAGTTACTACCTTCTGTGAGGCCCATATAAAGACAGCAAATTTGGGAAAAGAATATTCTTGGGCTGTTGTACAATTAGCAATGAACATCAAGAATCCTGTTAATATGCCGTTCTTTGCCAGAAAGGCAGATATTCCTTTTGTAATATAGATGTCCTCTGCTTATGCTAACAATGTGCAGATCCCTCCTCAAGAGAGTATCAGTTCTGCAACACTGTTGCAAGCAGAGAGCAGGGCACGGGCTAATACATATTTTGTAATCAGAAAAGGCATAGGAATTGCCATGTATACTGCATCTCAGGCCAACAAACAGTGTCAGTTGTTTTAACACCAGATACAAACTACACTTATCTCCGAGGAACTGAAAAAAGACTCTCATTTAATTCAATGTGAAGGCTGACACATATTTTACCAGAATTATGATTGGGCAGTTTTTTGATAAATGCATAAGCATTCTAAGAAACCTTTACTTCTGAATAATCACCATCTTACAGAAGAGATAGCTTAAACCTGCTTGAAAAACTCCCAATGAAACCATGTCATTTGCTGGCACTACACTTGACAATTTACTTTGCGTATAAGCTCTGAACTAGAAATTCTCTTACTGCATCAGGCAACTTGAGTTTGTGATTTTGCCATGAACTGCATGGACTACCCTAGGCAAACAGTTTTTCTACTTCCTCCTCTCTCTAACAACAGGCATTCCTATTTGGTTCACAAAAAGGTATATGTCAATCATTAAGCCTCAGAAAACAGTCATAATAAAGTATCTTATTCAGGGTTTTGTGATGGACATAAAAAATCCAACAACAGTTTTACCTTTTCTCCGGAATGAGTGTAACAATGTAAGTTTCCATCCACACACCCAACACAGACGTAGTTCTCACTGCAGTGAGGAGAGGAGAAGAGTGGTTTTCCAAGGCTGCTTTTCCAAATCTTACTCCCCGTCACCTATAAGTGGCGGCATGGAATATCTGATGCTTAACACAACTATAAGAAATAGCACAAAACAACCCTTCCACCACTGCCTGACCCAGCCATTATGTAGTGTGGACAAAAACCCCAAACCCCCAAACGAAAACAACAACAACAAAACCCACACAAAACAAAAATGTCATCAAAAAGTAGATTTCTCCCATCCAGAATGCATACCAGAAGCAAAAGTACTCCTCAAATCTTATTCCAACAAACTGTATAGTGTTTTACACAGGATAGTCAATACCCATTTTTTAATCTTTCTTCTTCCCCCTAGGCAAAGTAACAATGATAATTAATAGTGTATTAGCAGTAGTTCTAATAAATGCCAGATTCAGTTTTTTATTTCATTCCCAGCTCCTCAGTATGTGACAAGGACCAATGAAGTAGAGATACCTTGGAATCAAGTTATATCGATACTCTAGGACATGTTGCAATTCACTATCTATGAGTGTCACAGTGCATTCCTAGTGTATCCTGCACATTACCCAGGAATTAGGATTATTCATAAAAATAGGAATGTGCAGACTCAATTGTAGGTGGGTTTCTCAACTACCTGTTACTCTGGATTACAGAATAAAAAAATATCTTTTCTTAAGCACAGCTCACTCTGGCTGCAAAACCACACACACTGGTTTTCTAATGGTAGATTGGTTATTACTGAGGATATTTGTAGTGGGTGGAAGGTAAACGTGATTAGGATTGATGCTCTGTGTTGTGTGAGTACAAAAACACTAATAGCTGCTTCAAGTCCCTGTTCCTTTTATCAAGCAGGACCAGCTGTAAGCCAACAATGTCTCAGAAAACCATGAAATTGCTCCACACCTATCAAGAATGCCATTTCCCCAGTGCAAAGAACAGAACTGCACTCTGAGATTAAAAGGACAGCTCTTAAATATGGGGAGAGAAACAGAAAGAGGAATGAAGGGGCTTCTTTCTGCATTCTGTTCTGATTTCTGTATATTTTTTTCCAATCCTACAGTCAAAGGAGGAGGGGCAGGAAATAAATCTATAGACTTGCTCTCACTCACTGGTTTTATTGATACGGGAATGACAAGAAACTGATTGCAACTTTGGCCTTCGGTCAGCATGTGAATTTAAGCAAGTCACTTCAGTTCTCCTTATCACCAGATAGATTTCTGAAGTATGGGAGGTATTATGGTAACCTTGTGTATAATTATAATGCCCCCAAGTGAAAAATATTTCATGGTAACGTATGATCATCTTCCCTTTCTTCAGAATAGTGATCTTAACTTCAGAAATACATTTGGTTTCATTTAAACTTGAGATTGGGATGAAAGGCACGTAAGCAAAGGTACGTACTGGGTTAACAGCCAAGAACAGTCCTCCGAGTGTAGCAACGTAGAGGTGATGTGGAAAAGAACTTAGACAAGGAGATGAAAACACAGCTCCACCTTCGCAATGTAACTTCCATATACACACCCTTTTCTGTAAATACAAGCAAAAAGAATAGTAAACACTATTTCAATTGGAGTTAGAGCTCATCATGTTTACAAAGACCTTTGAATGTCAAACATTATCAAATACTGTGTTTACTCAGCAAATACTAGTTAAGAAGTGAAGACAATCTACATGCAATGACAGCAACACGTGCCATTGGCTTTCTCTTCCAACAAATAAAATAAATTCAGCTTAGCAAAAGGCAATATCTGCCCCTTTTATTTTTCATCTCCCTCCATCTTCTCATTTAATAATGTAAGATTCTTTCCCCACCAGAAAACCACAGTTCTATTTCTAGCTAGGCACCCTATTCTGAAACACCCATGGAGAATTTAATAACTAAGAAATTCAAGATTTGGTTTCAACCAGGATTAATAAAACAAGAACCACAACTGAGAACACCACTGAAACTATTTACTGTCACATAATCCTAACCCCACTTACAGCAGGCCTAACTTTCAGAAGCGTGATTGTGGACTCCTAAGAATACTAACACCAGTGGAACTTCCTCTGGTGTACTACAAATAGAGTCTAAACTGGATATTTATTGTTCTAGATGTAAAAGTCAGTCAGTCTTCTTACATAAATATCCAAAGCATACATATGTTGATCATGGGATCCAATGTAGACCAGTCCACTGGAAGGGTCTACAACTGCAGAGCTTTTCACAGTGTCTTCTGTGACAAAAGTCCAGTGTATTTCTCCATCACTGCTTTGAAGTACATACACTAAGCCATCATAACAACCTACGTGGAATAAAACATGGCAAGGGAAAAAAGAATAATGATTATTCGCATTTATGGTGTGATTTATGCTGTTAGTTGCATCGCTGCTGGAAAGAAATAAGATTATTCATAAGGTAGAGTTTTAAAATATTTTCCAAAGCTCCTCCTGTGTTTTTAGCTCAAAGGTTTTGCTGATACATTCAAAGATGATTGTTCTGTGTCTTTTTTCCAGGTTACATTTAGAATATACTTATTTCACTGTTTTCTATCAAATTTTTCAGTAACAATATTAGAAGACATAGCAAGTTGCTGGAAAGGGAGAATACAAATCTTTTAAATTAATTCTTTGTCTAGTTTTTGTTTCTGAAAACAAAGGTGTTAAAAGAATAAAGTTTGTAAGTTTTTTAATGAAAACCGAACTGTTGTCATAGAAACTCCTTCATGTTAATGAAATATTCAATTTTATTATCAAGTGTAAATAGCAATTAAAATACAAACAAAAAGATGGCAACATTAGACTTGCATTAAAAAACCTCACCACTTGGTCATCTGTGCTAACCAGGGATTTAGATGTATTAGCTAAAAAGGTGACACTAACACAAACAATGGCAACTCCATTGACAGCGGATATGACAAAACCAAAAAATTATCCCAACATATTCTTCACATTTCCAAAAAGAAGAGTCAAATGAGATAATTAAACTCTGTGAAAAATAGTATGAGGCACCATGTACTAATTTCTAACTATCAATTTTCAAAGACATTTTAAGACTGTATCACCTTTCCATACTTTAAAAACCCAAAAAACAACAGTTTAAATGCCACACCTTAATCTACCACTAAAAAAGAAACTGTAGCCATTGATTACTCCTTGTTAATAAACTGGGATATAATAAACCACAAAGATAAGCTCCATCACTAGTTATCATGAAACTTAAATTACTTTTCCCCTCTGTTTCTATTTTACAATAAATTAGTTCTGAGGCAGATACGGAAGTTGATGGATGGAGGACAACCAGAGATAAGAAATATGATTCTCTATCATTCATCTTGTATTTAGCAGAAAAAAGGAATTTAAAATGAAGGCTGAAACAAAAGACTTACCAACAACAATGAAATTCCCACACTTGGATACACAGGCAGAAGATTCAATACGATCTCCAAGGGTCTTCTCCCATTTTATTTCTCCCAAGTCGAGATCAATTGCCTGCATTGCATGGGAGTGAGAGCCAACATATACACATGCAGATACTTTTTCTTTAGCCGGTATTATAACCAGTGGTGATGCATCAACGCATTTTCTTGTGTTTGACTTCCACCTCACGCACAATGCCAACTCTGCCACTGGCAAATGACTACATTCTGCATGGATTTGCTGAACAGAGGAACAGTCATTTTTATTTGCCTTGTTTTCAACTGTTAAAATTCTATTCTCCAATTCAGACCCTTGCACATGGCTTTTCATCATACCTGGAGTCTTGGAATGCAGATAGGATGGCTGCTGTAGTGGTTCCACTCCTACCTGTACTGTATTTATGGGCTGCATAGAAGACTTGGTGAAACTCATAGGGAAAAAATGATTTCCTCTGTTCAGTGCAATAAATGGAATTAATCCTGAAGCAATCTCAAGACCTCTTTCAGATGTCAGTTTAATATGTTTTCCATGGAATTCCTCTCCACTGTTCCTTCTTAATTTTCTTTTCACAACATTGCCAGGATTCATTAATTGTTTTTCATCTGGAAACAGCATTTTAAGAGCATGTCTGTAAACCTCTTCAATTGAGTGGCTGAGAATAACTTCAAGGAGTCCAGGCACAGCTTTGCCTACTAACATCTCAATTTCCTCATAAAATCGTAGCGCCTTTAGGGAGTCTCCACCACTGTACAGAAATACTGCATCTTTAGAAATTCCAGTGGAATCACCTGGAAGACCGAGGACAGACTAGAGAAAAAAAGGAGAGAGGTACCAGTCCATAGGTGTTATACCACGTCACACACATAAAACCCCAAGTGGGGTAGAACACACCTGAACAACTAGAAGTCCTGCTAAAAATCAACAACTGAGAAAATTCACTCCTCTACAAAAAGTCACTGAAACGTGTTAGTGCCAACAGAGGGACTGATATATCAAGAACTAGGAGGAACGAGGAAACAGGTTCTGTTTACAAAATGTTCTTGTAAAGAATTCCAATTCTTTACAAAATCCTAGCTCTGTACTACAAAATGTCTTGCTCAGTTCCAATTCTGCAGCCTAAGGAATTAAAGAGAATTGTGATATATACTGATTGACCATTTTCAATACCATTTATGAATGACAACTTTGCAGATAAAACATATATGCCTTTCAATAAAATCAGTTTAGGTGTTTTATTTTATTAATAAAACTTATATAAACTGTTATTTTTTACTTCTGAATTATTTAAGTAATCTATTTACCTACCTACTTTTGAAGTTATAAGCCCTTCAGCTCACGAAAGATTTTGCATTTGGCCTTGTTACTACAACAAACAGCTTCTCACTGCACTCCCTGCTTATTAAGTTTTGGTGTGAATTCCAAATCCTTTGGTTTTGGAAGCCACCTTCTGTTGTCCATAATGGGTCTAGGTCATATCCAATCCCTTGGGTTATCATTTCATAGCCATCAATGCAAAAACGATCGGCACAGACAAATAAATTTACTACATTTACTTGCTCAAGTCCTAGGCCACAGCTAATCCCACTTTCAGGTGAAACTTGTAAGTCCACTTTTGAAAAACAAAGTAATACTGTTTGGCATCATATTTCAATACCTTGGAAAACAAGTCTCTAGCACAGAAATTTAGAAACAATACTAACAGGCAGTCCAAGAGACAGTTGTGCAACTGTACCATCTATTTAAAAAAAGACTCTTCAATTTATAATTACCTTGAGAAATAGGAAACTCTACTAACACAGCAGTTATTTTTTTAGAAAGTTTCCATGTCCCAGTTCCTTGTTTTCTTTAGTGATACCTTCTTTTGGCATGAGAAGCAGCATTCAAAAAGCTACTGACAGATTACATTCTTTCTATGCTAATTGCTTATACCTCATAGCCTTTGGTTTTATCTGATAGAGAAATATAAATGACTCCCTCTTGGCCACTGCAGAGCAACTATATTTAAGTATTAACTGAACAGAAAAGAGCTGTACTGCTTAAATCTATAGGCAGCTAGAATGTTCTGGTTGCATTAGTCATACTTCTTAAAACTGTTTAATTTCTGAGACATGTATAATGATCCACTTGCAAAGATAAAAAGGCAGCTCAAAATACTACCTTCCATAAATACTGCAATCTTTCCCACAATTCCTCTGCGTCACTCAGCTTACTGTCACGCCTTCTGGAGTTTAGATGGTTCTGGTAAATCTTGTTCAGTTCAGATATATCAACTTTGCCTTTGTAGAAAATAAAGGACGATTTTTTTTCATTGCTCTTTTAGTATTAACACTTTCAAAACTTGCTCTGCTGAACTGGTCACTATATTCTTGTCTGTATTTCCTTATTCATAGCCTACTGCATCTGCATTTTTTTACACAGTTGATCAACTACACGAAACCCAGTAAGGTTTTTGAAAATTTACCCCTCCCACATAATACCACCTTCAAGGCCTGGTTTTTCCTCAGCTGAAGTGAGGGTTCTGTTGCAGATTGCAACAGGAACAACTGAGGAAAGAAATCTGCAGTGTTAAAACTAAATTGATTTTTCCACTACTCTTTGACTCTCAAATGAAACATCAGGAAGAAAACATAATACGTGGCCATTATTTCCTACTATACATTAGTTATCTAATGGACACGTTCTAAAAGCATGAATCAGATGCTGGATTTTGGTCAATAAAAAAAATAATTAAAAAAAAGCAATAGATACCATTAAAACAAGTGGCAAGGGTACTTAATGGCTTCATTTACCATGTGATGTTAAAGGCAAAGCTTTAATCACTACAATCTCATCAGGGACTGCATAAGCTGGCAGATGCTTCTGGAGTTCTTTACGTGTTTCTCTTTCTTCAAAATCATCTTTGGGTAAAACAAACAGGATAAGTTTTTCCTGTTGATACCAGGTAACTGCACAAGCTTCTACCTGGCAAAGATCTTCAGCAGCCTGTAATTTAAAAATATTAGTCTTGCTTTGAAATGCAAATGTTCATCAATAGAGTAAAAGAAGCAAAAAACCAGTTTAAAAAGTGCACACCTTTAAAATTTTTATTTTTCTCACATTCCTACATAACTTCCTATGAAATATCTTCTCTTGTAGCTGAACCTTGTACTTCACATAAAAATGAACTCAGAGATATATGTATTATTTGCCAAAATGCTGTGAATGAGATACAATCCAGGAGTCTGGCACTCAATCTTGTAGAACAATCACTATACACAGTACTTTTCAGATGTTTATACAGTTCTCAATTCTCCTGGAAGAAACCATACAATAAAACAGATTCCCGAGAACTCAGAAAAAACTCCTCCCTAAATTATGTGACTAGATTTTTTATAATACACCCCCAAATTCCTTTAGACTCCTAAAAGTCATCTGAAAACAAGCAAATACCAATTTCTGATGATAACAATGTGTTCCTTATACGTGCCTTTTTATAGTGGCATACTCTACTCTGTGGATGTGAGCACTTACCTGCTGCAGACATTCAATATTAAAACGTTTGCCGTGACGTTTAATCTGATTGTCTTTCCGACCCAAGAAGAACAACTTTGCATTCTTCACTCTAACAAAATCCCCTGTTTCTCTCATTGTACCCAGTGGCACAGTTATTTCATCATCAAGAAAGCAGATTCGTTCTTCGCCACCTACACAAAAGAAGATTGTGGTCATATATATTTAATGGCTATCCATAAATGAAAATTATAAAGTGTTTTATCGAATTCTCTTAAAGTTTATCAAGCATTATAAGAAATATTGAAAGATTATTATCACTGCCTAAACTTCTGCAATGTACAATTCTGGCTATGCAGTCGATTCAGCTAATACACAGAAACTACTTCAGTTGAGAATGTCAAAATGCAAGAAGGGAAAAAGAAGTCAATATAATGAAGGCACAGTCTGCAGATAAAAGGATGATAATTTCCTGTTCATCATTCCAACAACCTAAAATACCATCAGAAGGTTCCTGGCCCAATGAGAATGTAAAATGCTATATTAATCTGTATATCACAGGCAAATATCAAGTAAAATAATCAATATGTTATTAAAACTCAAACAATTAAGAACAGTATCTTAGAAGAATTAGAAATATAAAATAACCTATAAATATTTGTCCCTCGCCTTCAACAACTGCAGATCCGTTGGCATCTCTGACCTCAAGTTTTGTTCCAAGGAGCGGTGATCCCAAAGGTATAGGAAAATCCATTCTAAATATATTAGAGAGAAACAGTGGAAGTCTTCCCCTTCTGAACACAAAACAACTGTTCCAGAAACCAGGTAGCATGTAGTTTTTTAAAGGACTGGTATTAGAGCAAAAGTAGATGCTTGGGACTTCTTTCTACAAATGCTTCTTCTTTAAAAACATATCAATTTATTAAAAATTAAAACTCTCATCAGTGTGCATAGGTGTCATTAATATATACCAGAAAAACCCACAGAATGATAGAAAATAAGGCCTGAATGGACCCTGAAATACCCTGAGAGAACCCCAAGCATTTCAGTTAACTTTTAAGTCTCCCCAATTGAAACATCCATCAAGTCAACCAATTTAAACATGTGCAACTGCTTTCTAACTCCTTTTTCCCTAATTTGAGCTTTTACTCTATTTTAATAAGTACAGATATGAAAAGTTCAGAAAAAGATTTACAAAATGTTCAGTTCAGAAAAGACTGAAATACAAGATACATTTCAATGTCATGTATCTATTTATAGACTTCTTTTGAACTACTGACCAACTCCTTCCTTTCCCTTCATTCTCCAGCCTCTTCAAGCAGTTGCAGGACCTCGTTTATTGAATACAGAAGCTATTTCTGAGTGGGAGTATAGAATAACGTATTTTCCTCAGTAAAGCAAGACCTAAAACTTAAAGCAACTTAAAATAACGTTGGCATGGATTCTAGCTCAATTTCTATTTTAAAGTACTACATTTTATGTTTGAACTCAGAGAAAATTAGTTTTACATGAGAATTTAATAATACTTCATGACAATCCACCATTTTTAATTTTCAAGGGTTTAAGCACCAGGTTAATACATCACATCATTTGCGCAAACCATCCCATTTTGTAGGACACATTTAACTCAAATTGCATGTATAATTATTATGCCATGGAATAATTACACAATTCAGAGAGAAAATGAAACACTGAGATAACTGGAAGTACCTTTCATGACTCTATAAAATAATATGGAAAAAAAAATGCTGAAGAAACAAACAAGTCAGAAACTGAGTGAAAAATGACAGAGTGATAAATGATGATAAGAAAGTCCTTCTTGAAGCTTAAGTAAAATTACTGTGAGACCTTGGGTGAGCCACTTTGGACAAATTTCTGTCATCCACACTACTAAAATAGGGGGGAGGAGGGGCTGTACTGGCTCATGACATAATGGATTAGTCTATTTCTACATAAAACCCAAACGTGCCTAGACAACACTCATGAGGACTCAGTAGTCCTGGTAACAGGAGACTGAGGTTCTATTTCTGGTGATTTTCATCATTCACATGCCAAGCCATTGAAAACAGTGAATTCTCCTACCTAAAATCAGCACTAAAAACCTCCTCAGGAATCTTGTAGCAAGTGGCCCAGCTTGACACTTCAGTAATACCATAGAGATTAAAAATACTTGTTTTGTTCTCCTTGTGCTTCCAACTTTTCAAAAGACTCAGTACAGGAAATGCTTCACCACCAAGGGCTAAGACACGAAGTGACGTATTTGCAGACAACACTCTTGATTTAATAATGTGAGCTCCAAACCTTCTGAGAAGTGTTGGTGTTGCCTGAATGATACATATTTAAAAAAAAGAGAAAGACCTGTTACATTTTGTCATTATATATGTACCTCTCTTCCTGCTTTAACATATCTACTGCATAGCTGTATTATGGATGTACTTTGAAACATCTACATATAATAGATGGCATCAACCATCACACGGGTGTTTTGTGATATTTTGTTTCTCATGTAAGGCCTTTAATGAGTACTATCAGCACCAACCTATGTTTTTCTGCACAGCTTCTCCTTTACTCTGATGCGTTATGGGTTCCCTTTTGTGTCTCAGCTACTATCTCAAGTGTACGCACATTAGTTCTTATGTTAATCACTTGGAAACAGAAAGCAACACAATATTCTCTTCATCTTATTCTTTGAGCCTTTTTCCCCTTCATTCCAAAATGTTACAGCAAAAATGTAACATATGCATCTGATTAACCTGAATATAGAACATTTAAAGACCTTACATAACACTAAAAATTCCTAGGATGTCAGATTCTGGGTTGTCCTTGATTTGTGTAAATAGAACAGTTTACAAGAATTAATTTTTCTCAAAGCTTTCACATCATGCTAAAATAAGCAGGGGGAAAAGATATGAAACCCAAATCTCCCAAACCCAAATCAGTTCCAATAAACTATTTCTATAAAACTATTGGTGATGTAGAGTCCTTTCACTGAAAGGAAAAAACTATAAATCATTTTACCAGACACATTTCACTCTCAATCTTGCCTACTTTTCTAGCAAGAGGACTAGAAAATTAATGGGATGATTTCTTACCAGACTTTTTTTCTCTAGTAATAGATGAAGACCATCTTTTTTCAACTGATAATTTTAATTTTAGTGAGTTACAGCAACAACAACAAAAAAAACCCCAACCAACCAAAAAAGATGGAAAACATTTACAGTCTTCCCTCCCTCATAATCACTTTTTAGATTTTTCAAGCCTGCTCAAAAAAGTTAAGGTGGGAGGTAATGTCTTTCTATTATTTAAGAAACATCATAAAATTACTCATCCATCAGTTAAGCTGTAAGGAGAACCTTTTTGTCAATTATTCGGCTGAGAAGCCCTTCCTTCACTGATTAGGGCAGTGATCAAAAAAAAAAAACAAAAAACAAACCAAATCAAACTTTTCTTAGAAAGACATCTCAAAAACCTTAATTCACGAAATTCTGCCCTTCTCTATTACTGCTTAACATGCTTAGCAAATATATCTTTAAAAGTCTTAAAAGACATACTTTACAAATCTTTCTAATAGAGAGAAATATCTGAGACTTTTTTTTCTAAAAGCAACTGAGAGAAACTGATCATGAAACTTGTATATTATAGGATAATGTACACCATTTATAGCAATCTTTACAAGTGAAAGTAAGAGCAGAGAATAGCTCTTACTTAAAACAGATTTGTAACTAATGGATTTTTTTCTGCTGTGGAATCTTCAGCCAGCTACTCACTAACCTTAAATTTACACCCTACAATCTCAACTACCACCATTCTTACCAAAAAAAAAAGAAAGGAAATGGAACAGGGTCTGGAACACAAATCCTACAAGGAGCAGCTGAGGGAGCTGGGGGTGCTTAGCCTGGAGAAAAGGAGGCTCAGGGGTGACCTTATTGCTCTCTACAACTGCCTGTAGGGAGGGTGTAGCCAGGTGGGGGTCGGTCTCTTCTCCCAGGTAACAAGTGACAGGACAAGAGGAACAGGACAGGACTACAGGCACAGGCTAGGCTTATTCAGCCACACTGGGTAAGTAATTCAAGTAAATTTTGCAAACTTTAAAACTATTAAAATTGAAATCATACAGGAGATGACCTATTTAAGAGATGCATGAAGGGTCACCAGATGACACGAAAACAGTAAGTATTGCTCTGAAATCAATTGTTACCTTGTTCTTGTTATTGTAAAAATGACAAACATTTTACCACCATATATATAGCACTGGTTTAGTTGTACTTCTAGCATAAAAACTACCATTAATAGTTGTTTACAAGGAAAGGCTCCAAGATCAAGCCCATTAAAAAAGTGCTTTAAATGTCTGTAACAGTTTATTCTATTACCAGATTCTTCTGAACAAAAAGTTTAATTAACAGAATCATTAATTTAGTTCTTAATAAGTAAAGGTTCCTTAAAATAATCTTTAGCTCAGTGTTTTCTATCACAAAATGTTTGAGGTTTTGATCAAATGGTAATTTTCTAGACAGCTAACACTCTACAACAAGGATAGCTATTGCCTTTGAGCAAGAACACTCCTGTCCTATTAACATTAGCATCTAGGCTGATGAAAAAGCAGTACACATTAGCAAAAGTGAGAAGCAAGACACTGGAGACACTTAGGTTTTGCCTACCTGCAACACTGTCACATGGTGGTGGTGAAACAGAGCAGCAGAGAGCTCCACAGGCATCATTTTCACAGTGTTTGGTACGACAAGAATAGAGGCTCCACTTGTCAGAGCCATGAACAATTCAACCACAGATGGGTCAAATGTGAGAGGAGAAGCCAGGAATAGCACATCATCCTGTGTGATCTCAAATATGGATCTAAAATAAGAAAGCTAGGAATTACAAATCTGATGCATGCGGTCAAAAAAACCTTCCAAGCTAGAAGAACGAAAGCATGAAAGAAATGTGCATTAGCAAAGCCCAGATCTTAAGGGCTCTGAATATGTAGACAGGTAATTTGAGCAAGAGCTCCTGGACTGTAACTGTTGATTTCACTAATGATGTGTTTTATGAAGATACCCACCATATTACACACCAATGGAGTTCACTGAAAGGCATATTTCAACTAATAGTTGCTCATTAAAAAAAAAAAAGGATAAAGAAAGAAAAAGAAAAGAAAAAGCACGGGAAAAAAGAAGGAAGAAAAGAGATTGTATTTTCCATAATAGATTTGTTTTTATACGAAATGAAACAGAAAGAAACCTGCACAGCCTAAAAAGGAATTAGGACTTAAGAACTACAGAACACAGTAAATGTAACTGTGAACAAATGACTAATTTTGTTGTCTATTTCCTTTAAGCCACAAGTCGACACAAAACTTAGAGCAACAGCGTACTATTTGAAGCACAGCCCTCAAAAATGAAGGCAAAGCACCATAAAGGTATCATATTGATAGAGAAAAAAAGTTACATGGTTCTGCTTGGAAATAAAAGCAAAAAACCACAAAGGCAGATGAGGAGGAAGAAGCGAAGCTGTGTCAGGAAAAACCCTACCTACACTCGTCTGAAATATTAAAAAAAAATCCTTAAAACATCAAATTTGTAAAAGCATTTGAAAGGAAAACTGAAAACCACACTTACTTAAGATGCTGAATATTTGGCACTATACATTTATGAGGCACTCTGACTATTTTGGGGATCCCTGTAGTTCCTGATGTATGCAGGACATACGCTAAAGTGTGTTTCTGGCCAGCATCCATGTATCCTCCTTCTGATGTTTTTACTTTGGTTTGATCTGGGCAAATGGTATATCCTGGCTCAGAGTTATCCACAGCTTTGAAAGGTTCACATTTACTTTTCATATTGTCTACTTGTGAACTTAAATCAGTGTTGCTTGAGCTCATTTGGAAGAGAGTTAAACCAGTATGTTCTATGGCAGAGGAACTGTGGTAAAAACAGCCAGGATGGGACATCTGGAATTTCTGCAAGAGAAAATGAACAATTCAAACAGTGGAACTCAGGAGGCACTGTTGTTGTTCTACTGTGTGCAATGAAATAGGAAACAGCATTTCATACAAACAAGCTGTGATTTTTCACACCCCCACTTTTGTAGGACACACATCAGACAGCTATAAGCTCATGTATTTCTATAAATTAAATATGAATGAACACAGACTTCATAAATGCAAAATAAACAGTTATCTAAGCAAATTAAGAAAGAAATATATAAATAAATGCTGCAGAAGACCAAGGAATCTGAATTATAACTTGTCTATTCCCTTTGCATTGAGGGTGTAAGACTTGGGAGGAGTTAGACAAAGAGAAACCAAAGTACTAAATGCAGGAGCTTTTTCTAATTACTGCAGATTTCCAACTCTCAACCTTGACATATAAAGAAACAAGTCTGGAAAAGTCTTACGATGTCAGTGCCCAACAAGGCTGCCTGAACAACAGTGTAACAGGAAAGAAGGCACTTTTTTTTTGAAGAGGGAAGAAGCATTTTGTACTTCTGATTTTAAATATGTTCTTTTCTGAATAAGAAAGACAATCTTTTGCCATGAAAAAACAAAAGCATTCCATCCAAGCTTATTAAAACAGAATTTAATCTGCATATCTACACGTTTAAATTGCTCTTTAATGCTTCCTGTAGAAGCATGAACACTTACATTTATTTTGTCATTCTCGACAAGAATATATTGAAGATTGCTTTTCTTCATGAAGTAAGTGGATATGGTTGGTGGTGCATCTGGATCAATAGGTGAATAGGCAGCTGGAACTTGAAGGATTCTAATAAAACACAAATGTTTTAAAAAATTTAAAAAAAACATAAGAAAATCCTCTTATATTTTGCTAAAATTTCTTTTAGACTTTTATAGTTGCCCGAACTAGAAAACAGAGTCATAACATGACTTTTAAAGATCATTTTGGTAACAAAGTGGGATGAAAATCAGTGTTGCCTTTTGGTTTTTTACCTCAAGGGAAAAGATTAAAGCTAGATGAAAACATTCAATATTATTTCTGGCCAAGCAAGTTGGTGACGACAAAAGGTATCACTGACATCAACAGCATCACATTTTAAAACCTTCTGGTATTGACTAGAAACAGAAATATAAGCTTTCCATTTATCCACATACAACATGTACAAACGTATTCTAAAGAGCACCAAAAGCCTGCACGCCGAAAACACTTTCCTACGAGTCTAAAGAACGCAGCGTAAGAAAATCTAAGCACTCACTGGGATGCCTTTCCTACAAGGCAGGCGGAGGAGCTCCCAGTCCCTGCGCCCCGGCTCCCTGCCCCCTCTAGCGGCGCTCCCGCATAACCACAAGCGCTGGAATTAGCTACCGCCCCGAAAACCAAAGCGAGTAAGCGGCGACTAAGTATGAAGGGATCCCCAAAAACCCTCACATTTGCTCTGCTGTTGGGTTCTGTACTGTACGTGTGTCCTGCACTGTACGTACAATTTATTATACTTCCTCTCTGTGCAAGCGGTTTGTCACTGCAGTAACGCCAAGGTCCTGAATGGAGACGTGGGAACGGCAGCATCCTGTGTGCTACTACAGCCACTTGTGTCAGTAAGCACGTGATGGGATGGATATAGGACAAATCAGGCTGCAAGGGACCTCAGTATGCTGCGTTCCACCTCCTGCTCAGGCACAGCCAGCTGTGACACCAGACCAGGTTGTCCAGGTCTTTGTCCAGTCAGGTTTTGAACACCTCCAGGGATGGCGCCTGCACAACATCTCAGAGCAACCTGCTCCACTGCTGCACTGGGGCAAAAGCACTTCCTGACCAGTGAGAAAGTTCCTCAGTGCTTGTGGGAGGTTTATGATTACAGTGCTTGCTCACTCGACTGAAATCCTCATACTCCACTGTGGTACCTCTTCTTGTGCCATTGTGTACTTTTCACATGGTGTGACAATAGGAAAATCCTGACACAGGCCATGCCCCCAGGAAGCACAAATACTGCTGTATTCATCAGCTGAAAAAAATATGCTTGTGATCCTGTGACTGTCTATTACACCATAAATGCTAGGAATACAAAAGATACCTATATAAAGGATACAAACATTAGAATTCGTCAGCAGAAGCAGGATTTTAAAAATTGCTGGATTAACACGAGTGTTGTGATCACAAGCATTTCAACTTCCTAGCCATTAGTTAATCCATATCACTTCAGTGTTACACTGCTCATTACTTCTTTCTGCAATATTTGTAATGGAAGATTAAATGTATATTCATTTAGCTTAAAACATGGAATTTGCATTCAGAGCATCTTTTTTTTTTTTGCCAGCACGACAACACATTAAATAAACCTGCACAGTTCTTTTCTCAATAGATGTTTCTGTCAGATCACTTCCAGTTTTAAACAAGCAGAACAAAGATACTAGTCATTAATTTTTCTGTATTTCTATAAACATACTAAATCACTTTTAATGAAAGGATGCAGTTAGAGACAGTTTACATCTTTAGAACTTAAAATTCAGAAATATTTTAGCAACGGCTTTTCAAAAAATTGTAATACTGCCATCTTTTTCCCTATTGATGCAAGACTCCAGCACCTTGATTGCACTACTACGCTATTACTACATTTTTGTTGGTATTAAAAATCTAAACAAACTGTAAATTTTGCTTTAACAGAGATGACCCTTAGAAAACCAACATAGAGTGCAAGCACTCAAACCATTACCCTAAGATCCAAGACGGCAGGTTTATTCCTGGGTAGCAGTAAAGGCCTATTTCACATTTGCCTTGGTGGTCACAGTGCTTCCGAAGGAAAGCTGTCAGTTCCACGGCAAGCTCAACCACCGTGGCGTAGGTGTAGAAGGCTGGAGGTTTCCCAGTGCATTCATCGAACCAAACTGCTGCTCTGTCCGAGTGCAGGCCGGCTGCCCGAGCCACCAGCTCCTGAAGCATCATCGCGGCTGCATCGCTTCAGTCCCCCTGCAAGAACCACAGACCACGCTGCATTGTCACCTCCTCACTTTCAGCACTTCAGTCGGACTATAAAGGCACAAAAAACACTAACAGGAAGGAAAAAAGAAATCCGCGGCAGAGTACACACAGCTCTTCCACACCTTAGACTGCACAAGGTGCAAAGCTATATTCTTGACTTGTACAGAAATAGTTTGTTCCTCACCGGTACACTTTTATTTTTAAAGCTGGGCATCACTGAATTAATAACTTCATTAACAAAAATTAATTAATTAAAAACTCTTTTAATGGAATTGTAAAATATCAGAAGTAATACCGGGTAAGCAGAAACCCCCAACACGTGAACTTTTAGGGCACTGCTCGTCCCCGTTTCTGCCCCACAAGCCCTCCCACCAAGCCCGGACCGGTGACCACACGGATCCGGGCTATGGCCCCCACTCGCCTCTTTTAGGATGCCCCGTTCCCACGCGGGACGGGCACAGCCCGGCGCTCCTGGGGATCCCCGCCCGCGGCACCTCCCGGCGCTCCTCGGGATCCCCGCCCGCGGCACTTCCCAGCACCCACCTAGCCCCGCCCCACTCCGGCAGAGGCGCAGTCTCCGATTGGCGGGGCGCGATAACTGGCCCGCGCTCTCATTGGCCAGCGGCCGTCGCGCCGTTTGGGCATCAACAAGCAGCGCCTGCTCCGCCAGAGGCCTGCGCCATTGCTGCCTGAGGGAAGAAAGGAGAAGCGAGGGACAGCGAGTGCGCCAGAACCTTCCCCGCTGTCCCCGGCAGGCATGGGAGGACAGATAAAACAAATGGAGATGGCTGGGGCGAAGGGCAGGGTTCCCCCTCCACGCTCATAGTTCACGCCTCTCCGTCCCCGTGTGCCCGTCCCCCCCGCCCTAGGAGGTGGTACGAGCCTTCCGGCCGGTGGTACCGCCCCGGGCGGGCGGGGACGTCACGTCCGGGCTGTGGAGCGGAAGCTCCGCCTTTCCACTGTGCTGGGGCCGGCAGGTGTTCGGACCATGCTCAGGAGGGGCTCCTGCAGCAATCCCTGGACTATGCCCTGGAGCGGCCCCTGCAGCCAGTCCACGCCCGGCTCCCGGCGGGGCGAACGGCGGCGGCCCGGGTGGGCTTCCATCCCCGGATACGATTTAGCCAGCGGGGAGTGAGGGTGACGGTAGCGGGAGCCGTTCTGGCAGGGGGGCACCGGTGCTGCCCTGGGGGCCGCGTGCGTGATTCAGTGACACAAAGTCATAGAATCATGTGAATGTTAAGGATTGGAAGGGACCTTAAAAATCCTCTAGTTCCAGCGCCCTGCTGTGAGCATGGACATCTTTCATTAGACTCAAGTTGCTCAATGGCCCATCCAGCCTGACTTTGAACACTTCCCAGGGATGGGGCATCCACACCTTGTTTGGGCAGCCTGTATCAGTGCCTCACCACCCTCACAGTAAATGATTTGCTTTGGCTCTGTGGCGCATGCATGCTGTCCTTAATGAATAAGCCTCTGCGCATGATGCCGGTGCTGCCGCAGAGAAAGAGAAGACCAGTTCGCAACCATTTTTAATATTTGCGTGGGAAAAGTTAGACATTAGCTTTCTACCGTTCATCACGTTCTCTAAGAGATAGTTTGCCACAGTTGCACATGGGTAATACAGCAGAAACAGTTTCACAGTAAAACATTAATGCAAACAGCGATACCTAAAGCCAGAGTTTTCTCCGTCAGCACACTCACTGATGTGTGTGTTGGCTGTATGTGATAAAAAGGGTCTAGTAACCTGAAGCATAAATCCAGCTGTCCGAATAAAATGACACTTGAAAAGTATCTCCTCTTTAACTTAAGATTTTGAAAAATACATAATAAAGATTCAGCATTGCAGTGCATCTAAAAATTAGTGCTCACAGTAGCAGACAGAATTCATTTGCATAATGTGGAGGGGGGAAAAGGCAATGGGACTAATTTTTTTTGAAATTAGAATTATGCCACACAATGCTCAAATCACATTAAAGCGATTGTTACTGGACTTCAAAAATAGCATTTTGTTGAAAGCACATTAAAAGAGAATTTGCACAAGTTTCATTTCCAGTCTGTCCTGTGGACGATTACAGACAGACTTGTTACACTGTGCATCTACATGTTTATCTCCCATATAAAGGGCTCCTCACATGTATTTGTAATCTAAGAGCTCAACTTAGCCCTTCTAAAAATTATTTTCTTTTGAGGGTGGGAAGGAAGAACAGTGAAAAATGTTCACAACAGTTTTTCTTCATACTCCTTCCTGGTTAACCTGGAAGAGGGGGTGGTGAGTGTCCACCCTGTTCTGGTTTTGTTCAATTTGCTGTCCAGAAGAACTGTTACTGTTCTGTTAAAAAACCAAACTTGCTAATTAGAAGAGACCCACATACATCACATCCCCAATACGCAGATCTGGGCGATGGTGAAGAAGCACAGTAAGAGCCCAGTGCTCATCAAATCTAGGTTCTCTCATAGGTTTGGCTGCAAGTAGGTTCTGATTCCACTGCACAAGTCACAGTCTTGACTTCATTAAAGCACGTGTATTTACATGCTTTTCCAAACTAGGACTTTGTGTTGTGATTGTCAATCAAGCACAATTGCTACAAATCCCACATAAGAAAACTCCCTTTTGAATTTAATTAGCAGTCCTGTAATTCTCAACTATATTGAAGATGAAGGGGAATGAAGAAGCTCTTAAACGTTTCTATTTATTTTTTTAACAGCGTCACAAACAATTATAAGGCCAAAATACACAATATTAAATAGAAAATCTAATATTAAGTTGCTGGTATTCAGTGAGAAAGACTGAGGTATACAAAATATTTTTTAAATTGTGCGTAAATTTGCAATAGTTTTGAAAAGGTGCTTTTCCATTTTCAGCTAGTGGTTCATTGACCAAGTGATCTTCCTGTATACCAGTAACTATGTAATTGTGACCAACTGAACACAATGCATTTAACTGCTAATGGTTCTTCAGAACACTTGAGGTTTTTTAAACATTACATTTATTGTAAAATAAGACTATATGCAAAACAACTCACGATCTTCATTTGAGATATCATTTTTACTGTTAAGAATGGAAAGTTGGTGGGTTTTTTTAGTTTACTTTGGATGTTGACACATGAAAAGTACACTTCAGAAACTGTCAGACTTATTCCAGAGAAAACAACGTGTAAAAGAGAAAAAAGAATGGCAGTGCCAAGCATTTTTTTCTCCTTCCACATTGTATTGGCAACTGATAGAAGCACACAGAGATAACATAATTACACGACTTCTAAAACATAATTTTAAAGTTACAAAACTAGAGAGCTTTTGGCTGAGCATTTCCCTGAGTCTCCATTTTTAAACATCATGTTAGACATCATGTGCACAGAATCTGTTACAAAGGCCTCAATTAATAAAGGCTGTTTGTATGCAAAAGTTAGATACTTCTATTCTTTAAAAACCTAAGCAAGAACTGCTGAGGAAGCAATTTCATTGTTCAGAACCTGGTATTTTACCTAAGGAGAAAAGCAAACTTCAGATACTTTTGCATTAACACTTGGATAATTTGAAATTACATCATCACATGATTTGTGCTTTGTGAACAAGTGTAATGGGGAAGCTTTTGGAGAAAGACTGAAACAACAAACTCTGGGACTTCTATGTAATTAAAAAACCTTTGGTTTTTATAGCATTTTGTGAGAAAAAATAGAAGGCACAACTGTGCATCAAAACTATATGATTTTGTATTTTAATCTGATTACATTGTTTTCATCAGCACATCAGACTTTCTGTAAGTCTTTACTTAAAGATGTGTTTTAGTAACAGTAATTAGTTAGCTGTCATAAGGCTTCTGTTTTACCTACATGCAAGAAGGCATCATTGAAAAAGGTACATTCAACAACGTATGAACTGATGTCCATCCACTAAAAGTTCACCATTCTAGCTCAACAGGATAGTCTCCAGTGAGACATGCTGTGCAATGACCAAGCTTTCCAATAAGTGACTTCTGGTTTTTAGGATTGTTGTCCTGTCTTGCTTTGATGCTTTCTTGCACAGACGATACCAACCCTTCCACAGAAAGATAGACAACACTGTCTGCTCCTAGAGGAAATAAAGAGTCATCAGTTAAAGCTGCAATATTGTAGCAAATGCAGTGCTCTTTGGAAATGCAGTCGCATTATCCTCTGGATTATGATGCCAGGTGGATCACCTTAACTAAAGAGAGTGACTATGAAAAATTTTTAAGATCACAGTATGTCTTGTCCTTCTCAAATGCTTTGTGCAGGAAGCAGACTCACTGAAATCTAGACAGAATGTTCTGTTGGGAGCAAATATGTGACACATAACTGCAAAAACAGAAGCCAAGTCCAGACTGTGTACTAAGACTCCCTAAACTCCCTGTAGTCTCCCAGAGTTAACCTTAGTTCAGGTCTGGAAGTAGAGGTGTGTGTGACTAGTGCTTCCCAAATCTGAGCACCAAGGACTACCATGCTTCTCTGGGACTTGGAGGAGGGGAAGACCATCATGTTAAAAAAAAAATCATTATGGGTTCATGCAAATTTTCTAGCAGTAGGAATGTTTGATAGCATTTTCGTATCATTAGTTTTCTATCCTTTGCACTCATATGGTGACTAATACTTAAAAATGAGATCCTACAAACTTGAAATATTTCCACACACCTTCACAAAAATTTTGGGAAAAAGAATTCATTGCAGTATTAGATGGTGAAAGTAAGTATTTAACACAGGAAATTGGAGTTTACAGTGTAACATTAACTGTTGATCCTTCTTTTGTTTTGCTGCAAACATGACTTGAAATTTCAGAAGGTTTTTAACTTTCTTTGACTGGTTTCAAATGTAATTTCTTTCAAAGTGAAATATATAATGCAGTTAAAATTATTTACATAAATGCCAATTTGTAGAAAATTCAGTGGGTGTTTACAAATTCTGAATATATTTTTATGAGTATACAATGAAAGTGAAACTGCATCCACTTTTCATTATAGGACAGATTTTCACCACTTACTTTCTTCCTGGTATTTTGACTGCAGTAGCTCCTTTTTGTCAAGTTTCTCAGAAGGAGCTTTACGTATTGGAAAGCTTTGTTGTCATACTTTATTTGCAACTTATGCGATTATTCTAATACTTTCTATTGTTTTGACAAATATAGTTCCCTGTGTTTAAAAAAAAAGTGTGTAGCTAAAGTAGTTTGATCCGTAGAGTACCGACAATGCAGACACCTAGCTTACCAATTTTACAATTCTTTAGTCAGTTTTGCCAATTGTGCCTTGATATGTTCTGCTTTATTTTGAAGTAGACTATAAAATACAGTTGAAAACTCTCTCAAGAAAAAAAAAAAGAAAGTAGCATTTACCTATATAGTTTGCAAGATCATGAAATTCAGGTCTGTTGGCAATGAGTTCTTCTTTAGTTGGAATGTTTATTCCCATGTAACAAGGAAATCTTATGGGAGGGGAAGCTACACGGATGTGCACCTGAATAAAAACAGTTTCAAAAGAGGCTGATATAAGTTGACGGTCAGCAGATTATAACATAATAGCGAAGTCTCAATAATGCACAGTGATAATGAACAGAACACAGTACTGCACAGAAATCACTGAAGGGTTAAAAGTAAGATGAAGTTTTTTTCAGATGCCAACACAGCAGGAGAAGGTAAGACAGTTTTAGAACTTATTTTTTACAGTATTTCCTAATGTTCTTAGAAGGTTCCATCCTGATTTTACTTATCTTCTGTGGTGTTCAGTTCTTGATAAACAAGTTTTAGCTTACAAAATCAAACATTATACAGGACATTTTTGCTCCAGTGACTGACCTGCACACTGTGCTTAAAAAATCTTTATCAATTAAAAAAATGGTGCTCTGGTGACTTAAGGCATGTGGTATTTACAGCAGTATATGGTTGTACTTTATGCACTTCCACAAGTCACCCATGAGGAATACTTGGTTTTCTGATCTTAACTAATTTGTATTCCATTCTCTTTTTATTTGCCAGATAGTGCTTTGTAAGTGGAGACATGTTCCTCTCACCTCAATCACCCAAAAGTCACACTCACACAAAAGAACCTTCTTAACCTATCTTCACAATAAACACACACTAGCCATTGTTTTTTTGCACATTTGCTCTTTTAAATAAGGAAACAATGTACAGTACAGATGAAGACAAGGCCCCGTGCTGCAACGTCCCATCAACTTCTATTTGCATCTTTATTGTACTGACTTAAAATTAACTTACCTCTTTGGCTCCTGATTCTCTCAGTAGTTTTATTATGGGTGAAATGGTATTGCCTCTCACAATTGAATCATCAATGATAACAACTCGTTTGCCTTTAAAATTATCAGACAGAACACCAAACTTCTTTGCAACACCAAGTTGCCGTAACCTCATATTTGGCTGGATAAATGTTCTCCCCACATAACGATTTTTACAGAGTACTTCAACATATGGTAGTCCACACTGCAAACAGGAGACAGTTAAACAGAATTAATATAGAAGGACTTGTTATTCTCAGTTACTGTTTTTTAAAGCGACCTTAGGACTTAGTATGGCTTCACAGTAACCAAAAAATGTTTAAATACCTTAATAAAGAGGAATAATGACAGAAAAAACAAGGCAGAGTACTCAATAGGAGTAGCCTGCATACTGAAGATATAAAGCTTTATCAATATGCAACTCTTAACAGCCCACATCATTATAGTCCATTACAAAAAGAGATATATGTAAATATGCTTGGTGGGGACAAAAGAGCAAGGTAACATATACCTTTTGAGCATAACCAAGAGCTGCTGGGGTTGCAGACTCCGGAACAGTGCTGACCAGGTCTGCTTCCACAGGTGCTTCAATAGCAAGCTGCTGCCCACATCTTCTGCGGACTGAATACACCATCTGACCTAAGAACAGAAAGAAGTGTTTTTCTTGGTATGCATGGCTCAGATTTCCTCTCAGTTTTCTGTACAAATTTCTGTGTCAAGCTGTAGACATAGAAGTCAGCAAGAAAAGTTCCAGAACTAATAAGCAGTCACTTGCATAAGGTCATTTTTTATTTCCTTCCATAATGTCACATTCTAACATTCACATTCTTATCACTACACAGAGAATAAAAATTCAGTTTGCCCTAATTGGGTAACTAACTAAAGGTCCTGTGGATGTTACAAAATCTACTTGCAGGAGGAAAGAAATAGAAATTATGCCTGCCTGTTCATAACATGCATATTCTATTTTTAGACTGCTTTTTCCAACAGACAAAATTCATGCAATCCCACTGTCTGCTTCTGTCCGCTTATTGGCTTTGAATCAGTTGGCAAAATTGACCTGGAATTTAGTAAGAGGATAAGAGGACTCAGAAGCTTTTAAGGTCCTAAAAATTTGCAACATGGGAAAGAACTGGAAGTATTGTGATGAGGCACAGCAAAGGCTACAGCAGCAGTACTAAGGAATGTAAGAAGTGAGGATACTGAAAGGTAAGGTGATCGTGAAAGCAAAGGATTTTGGGATGAAACTGGCTTTGTAAGGGTGGGGAACTGTGTTGGATCAATGGATAGCATGTCCCTAGAAAGCAATGAAGAGGTTGTTTGCCAGACATGAGAGTCCTGGCTAGTATCTTGTCACTGAGACAATTTTTGAGGGCTTCTACTGAAATAATAATAAAGGCATTACAATGCCAAGTACTTAGGTAATGCATAGATTTACCAGTTAAATGAAAAGCATCTTCCTGAAATTATGCTTATTGCAAAGAAAATATCAAAATAAAGTTATTTTGTAAATCCTATTTCATAAGTCTAATTTTTAAAATGTTTCCCAAGAACCAATAAAGTTCCTTTCTTCAGTCTCTCACTTTTAAAAGATATTTCATCTACCTTAATCATGTTCGTGGCCCTTTTCATCCCTTCCACAGGAGTATGCAGGCAGCCTGTCTCAGGCTGTATCCACATCCAGAAACAGGAAGGTGATGTTACATGCTCCTCCTGATGAGTTTTATCTCAAAAGCTTTGCCAGCCCATTCTGTCCCTGCTGTGCTCTGCAAGCTTATATTCAGTGGTACTCTACTATGATCCCAGAGTCATTGTGCTCCAGGATAACATCTTCCACTATTTAAGGAAGAGCTCTGTAAGTTACATTTTTGTACCTTCAAAAATACTGTCCGGTCTTGCAAAATAAACATATTCAAAGATGCAGAATGCTGATGGATCTCCTTCAGGTCTTCGTACAACATCCAGTGTCTGGACATCATGTCTGGATATTTTCACAATCTCTCCAGGAAGGACCTCCCGATAGTACCTTGAAAAAGAAATACAAAGAAGTTAGAAATGTCCTGAAGCTGGATGATAATTTTTAAGTACAAACAAGAGTCGGCTGACAGGAAAAAATGTTTTTGAATATCATAACATGACAACTTGCTTCCATCTTAGGATTTGACCTGAAGCATTTTAAGACCAACATGCTAAGACAAGTGACCCTTACTCAAACAGTCTGAATTAATATCCAAAAGCAATAAACTAATACTTAGTACCAGAGAATGATGGTATTTGTCCTATGTGTGAGACATACTGTACAGGCTTAACTGAGATTGAATATATTTTAATAATATAGTCCTGTATCAATACTAGAGAACTTTTCTATGAAAGCTAATAAACCTTACAGTGCAATGTAAGAAATATAATAAAGAATAGAGGTGGTAGCTAAAATAATGCTGCCTCGCAAGCCAAATATAGAGAAATATCTGTCTAGAGAGGATAGATAGCTACCCCCAAATGACATAAAGCTGACTAGAAATGTATATTTTATTTCTCAAATCTGTAGAAATATGGAATAGTTAGGTTTAAATATGGAATAGTTTCAGTTTATTATGTTAAAGTGTTTAACCTTATTAAACATTTTCCTAGATCCTTTAATGAGTCCTCAGGTGGCTATTCTAACAAAGTCAATCTAAATCTATCCCAAAATATTGAAATATTCTGGAGATACAAATCAGAGGTGAGCAAATCTGTGTTTATTCACTGGTCAGATACTAGCAGTAGCAGGCAGCAGCACTAGCTACAGCAGAAGTTTAGACAAAATTACTTTTTTAAAAACACACAGGATTCAGCTGATGGTCCTACATAGTGAGCTTCTCTTAACAGAGATTTCAAAGAACTTTCAGAAAACAGTTAATTTTTTTCTAATGAGGACGTGAGCTTACCAGACAGCATATGCTACAACTCAGGTTATTTCAGCCTGTGAGCTACCAATGTAACTTTCCTGTAGTTGAAGAATTATTTTGTAATACAACTATGCTGCTGCAAATGAGGGCAAAACTGAGTAAGTTATATCGGTAGTCAGGTATAATGTAACAAGTAAGAGGCATTTACTTTGTGATAGTAGTTGTCTTTACTGTTACTTTCTGCACACATAATTCTTTTTTTACAATCATCTGTTCAAGAAAATAAAGCTGGCAAAAACCAGGACTAGCAAAAACATCCTTCACAGAAAACTAATCCTTGGTGTCTTTCATGCTGTATGATATTTGGCAGCTTGGGATTTAATGTTTAATCACTGCCTAAGGAAGAGCTTTCAGATAAAGTGGGAATCAGGGCACTTACTCTGCACCAATAGACAAAAAGCTACAGGATTCAGAAGAGACAACCCATCCTTCTGTTTCAGTGTTATCTTTTCCTGAAATAAAAGATTTGAGTTAGAGTCCCCAATTTTTGCTACCATGACCCCCCACAATCACATTTTTGCTGCAGTATCTGTCTTGCTATGGTTGCCAAGTGTGCAATTAAAGACTACTGTAATTTCTAATTAAAAGGTATAGCATTCCACTGTTTCCACCTTTCCATTATTAAAAAAAATCCCAAACAAATTCACAAAATAAACATCATAAACCTGTTCTAGGCAGAAGTGGAATTAACAGCATCGTATTCACAGCTCATGATGAGACACAGTTCAGGTAACTACCTTTGCTACCCCTGCACTATTTCAAACTTTTCAAATTCTAGTTCAGTGCCTTTAGATAGACATAATTACTTTGGTTCACACAAGAAACTCCTTGCTTTTCCTATGCTAAATAGGTTGATAGATAGATGTTTTGATTACAATGGATGCTGGATTGAATTCCAATGAGAGTTTTCAAAGTCAACCACAGGAAAGATTGAATTGCGTCACATAGGGTAGGTTTGTCTGTATGCTTAAAAAAAATCTTGGTAATATTTCTTGTGGTTAAAATTACTCAGTTTTCTGAAGATATGGAAGGTTTGCCTTTGAATTATTTTAGTTTTAAAAAAGTAAAAATATTTTAATTTTACTTAATGGAAAACGTTGATTTGCAGGCTGAACAGGAACACAAAGAATTTTTCCCATAAACTGATTGTGTAATGGTCCAGTCACTACTTGTGACTGGGTTGCTTGGGATTCAGAAACACATTGTGGGTAATCCAGCACTTTTTGCCCACCTTATTATAGGAGAAAGAAAGGAAGAAACCAGACTTGCTTCTAGACATTGTCCTGAGCAACTGCCTTTAGGTGGCCCTTCTTGAGCAGGGGATTTGGACTAATGACCTTCAGAGCTCCCTTCCAACCTCAACCCTTCTGTGATTCTGTTCATCCCTGCTTTCCGGTTTAAGCAATAAGAATTATTTAAATTGTATTACAGTTGGGCTGCCTAACTGTGCCTATCATTAGGCCACTAAGATTCCCTTTATCTGGGAATGGAATTTTGCAGACTCCCTATAGATTATTTTTTCCTTCCCAACTTTTTTTTTTGTTTGTTTTCATTTTTCAAAACTGGTTTTTGCATCACAGTCCTACTTACACCTCAGTAAGTGTAACTTTAATTACTTATATCAGTGATTTCACACACAAACTAGGCATATGCATATGGAGATACATACATATATATATATATATGTATATAGTTTACCTTTTCCATTCATGTCCCCTACTGGAATAAGGCGACCAATGCAGAGCGGGCGATTGCCATATGGATCACGTACTGCATAGATTATGTCTTTATGCATAATTAGCAATGAATATGAAGTTGGAGTTTCCTTCATTAAGTTTTTTATTCTGGAACGAGACATAGGTGAACATAACTGTGTGTCACACAAACAGCTGTGTGCATTTGCAGCTGCACGTCATGCTGGATGAAATGGCTGTTGTTGATTGTGAAGCCCATGCTCCTCACCTTGCCACCCAGTCGGCCGTATCATCATTTTCCAGCGGAGGTGTGAAAGCCAGCAGCTGGGTGATCAGTTCACTGTCAGAACTGGTCGACAGTCCCACACCATGCCTCATAAGCTTTAAAGACACAAACCAAAAGTGTTACCAGCATTAAAAAAACAATCTCACATCTCACTGCTCAGATTTGAATCTAACAACAACATTTAGATGTTTTAAAACTTATCAGTGCTTCAGATGATCACAGCATAATAATGCCAAGTTTCTTCCAACAAACCAACTATGTAAAATGAGATGGTACAATCTTCTACACTAGTACTTCCTTTTTCACCTCATTCCTTTGCTCTGCATGCAACCAAAATTAATGCCACCAATACTCAGGGCGTAAATTCATGTTTGGGCCATTTAATTATCTTTGTGCATGCTCTGGGAAGAGAGGTAAAATATATGAGAGAAAATACGAAATTCCCTGTAACACATCCAGAAAGAGATATCAAGGCAGAATCCCCTCCACAGGATTCCCCCCCGCCCCCCCCACCCCAAATGATCTATTTTGATTAGGGTGCTCTTTCATTACCCCTAACAATTTGGTATTAAGGAAAAGTCACAGCAACTGTATTGCTCATTTCTGCCTCACACTCAGAAAGAAACAATGCCAGAGCCCCCCAAGGAGGTACTAACCTTCCGCCTGAGTTGTGCAGCATTTGTTAGCTCCCCATTGTGTGCCACAGCAATCTTCCCATGAAGAGTCTCTACAACAAAAGGCTGGCAGTTCTGCAGCTCAGAAATTCCTGAGGTGGAATACCTCGTGTGCCCAATACCAAGGTTTGAAGGGTACAGCTTCTTCAGGCTGTCTGCATTGAAGACGTGATTTATAAGACCCATTCCCTTTGGGAGAAAAAGAAAAAAGGGTTCTGTTTGGTTTTATTTTCCTGGTAACTTTCTAAGTTCTTCTTCTGCTTAGTGTTGATATAGTATTAATGGAACTTTAAGAGAAAGGCAAGTAACCTGAAAGACATGGGAAAGAAAAAAGCTGAGTAGGTGTCACAGTGGTATATCAGATCCCAGTAGTCCTGTTTTTAAATAAAGCAATATACATTTTTGTGCTGAGGATTTTCATAGAACAATCTATTCCCTGGGTAAAAATACATCTTCTGAAAAGCACTAACCAAGTGTTGTGTTGTTTAAAAACACATAAAAAAAAGGCTTCCAGAAGACAGGCAAAGAAGAAAAACAGTTACAAGAAGGAAATTCTAAGTAGAGAATAACTTTTACAAGTTAGTGGCATATTGGATTCACTTTTAAAGTGGATCCATGATAATGTTTATTAGATTCCACTGTCATTCTTGCCAGTGTCTGAAGTAAAGATTTTTTTCAGAGGCTTGTTTACTTAAACTTTTTATATAGCCAAGTTGTCTTCTATTTAAAGCAAAAATGCATCAGAACTTTTTAGTCAGCCATCAGGACAGGAGCTTCTTTTGGCAACAAGCACTATGTGGAGATAATTAAGCAGCAAGAATAGTCCAAAAAATCTGCAGAGAGAGTAGAAATTAAGACCAGGCTGTCCTATGAGCTCCTACTTCTGCCACTGCCTGTGGAAAATAGTTACATCCTTCTATGCCTGGTCTGCCTATCATGCGTGGTAACTGTGTTATACATGATGGGTAACGCTCCTCTAGGACTTTCAAAGATATACAGGAGAGGTCTGAAGCTCTCAATGGCTCAAAACCTGTGCTGCAGATAAAACAAGAGAGTGAGATGGGACAGGAAGGACAACAAACAGGTACAGTAGCATCATAACTGTTGACATTTTTATGGACTAGTTTACAACTCAGAGTGCTAAATACGCTCTCACCAGTGTAACAGACCCAAATGTTGTTATATTAGCACCACTTCCAGGATCAATCAGGTAATATAAATTTACTCCACAAGCTCTTTTTTACACTGTGGTTATTACAATTTTTAAAAGTGCTGTAGTTGAGAAACATACTTCAAGGATTAAAAAAACCATCACATGCTCTCCAACTCTTAAAATATCCAAATTGATGAGATAGTCAATTAAATTCTTAGCATGGCAGCTAAGTATTGTAGCTCAGTAGCATAGAGATACTGCAAATTATTATATCATCTACTGGAAGTTCATTCTGAGAAGCAGTTCTTACTATGGGATTTATAGAGCAGCCCACTTTAAAGGAAGCTGGAATTCCTGAAAACATTAAGGAAAGCTGAAACCCAAGCAGGTGCAGGAATGAAGAACAGATAACATGGTGCTGAAGTTGAGAGAAGGTGCATTTAAAAGCATGTGTATGTGTGTGTGTGGATTGGGCTGTCAGATAGGAGGGGGAAAGTGCCTGAAGAGGCAACAAACATGATGCTTGAGAGATAACAGTTTGCATGAGGTATTGAGCAGTCATGCATAGATACACATGCTGCTGCAGCAGAGCACTTCTTACTCTTGGACTGATTTGAACAGCTTAATTAATCTTCCTCTGAGACCTCTGAATGGGAAGACAAACTGCTTTCTAACTGTGGTCAGAGAACATACATTGAGAATTGCCCCATGGTTTTTTTTGCTGGTGTATTTTTTATTTCCAATCTTCTACTTTTACAGGATGGAATAGGCTGGTGATTATTTTTTTCCTGATCACTATTCAGATTGAACAGAAATATCCCCAAAGCAGGCAAGTATTCTCTCGGCATAATACTTTTAAGGCTGTGGGTCATTATGTGTCTTGTAACATCCCTGTGATTCTCTCATCTCGAGAAAGCCTGTATGACCTTCTCAGGCCTCCATTCAGTCTTAGATTCTGTTTACTGCTACCTATGGGTAAAGTAGTTGCCACTTCCTTGAGTCTCACTAACGTAAGATTTAGTCATCCGTTTCCTTGTGCATAGTCTGTAACCATATTTCTTTTCTCTTGAGATCGATTTGCGTCAATGCTCTTCCAAATCTGCAGAGTTAACACCCAAGGTGCAGGGTGACTTAGGTAAGAAGTTTTTGTGACATCATTAGCATGCTCTGGGTAACTTCTGTGTGTCTGTCACTGTATGCACAGATACACCTAGCAGTACAATGCTGGCATGTTCAAGACAGGTAACAAAATGAGATACTCTCACTGACAAAATCAAAACAGCCCATCAAAACACGTTAATTTTTCTCTAATTACATGGTTTCTTACCAGAAACAAACTTACATGCATCTCACATAAGAATACAAAACATTCCTTTGCATTTTACCTTGTGCACTTTGAATGCCTGGGATGACTCGCCATCACTCGTCACAATTCCTGCGCTCTCCTGGCCCCTATGGACAAAATAAAATTAACATAAAGCACTGAAATGAATATGAAACACTTCTACATACAACGGATAGGTGTTTTCTTACTGGAATTTTAATGTAGGCTTATTTGTTGTTTTATTTTACGGACTTATAGTTGCTATGTTAATTGCAGGTTTCTTGCCTGTATTATACTTTATTTCAAAACAGTCACATAAGGTTTGTGCCTAAGTCCAGTGAATTCAGTGGGAATCTTTCCACTACTAAGCACCGGCTCAGGCTCTTATTGGACTCCAGTTTCAGTATGGGCATAACATAAAAACTTAATTGAAAAAGCCATTTTTAGAGGCATAATGATCTAGGTGATAGTAGTAGGCTCTATAGTGCTATTCTATTTCTGCTTTGGATTGGGAGATGTTATTAAAACTGATGGTTTTGCTTAGGGGAATGGATTGTCTTTTCCACTGATCCCCTATGCAGAAGCTTTTGCATTTTTGCACTTAGGCAGACAAGCTAGCATTTACACCTCTAAAAGCTACACAGACCCTCTGACAAAAGCATCTGAGTGCATAAACCTAATGTTGGGCATCTCAGCTTCTGAACTCAGGCAAAGCAAGTCTGACGTACAAGTGTCACTGCAAATGGAAATACTCCTCTTACAGCAGATCAGCCTCAGGCTGGCAGTTGTGCTTTGTTGAGCAGAAGAGCTGATTCAGCTGAAATATGGGAGTTTTCCCTGCCCTGCTGCCTGTCCTCCCCAGCCCTTCTCCCTGCTGGGTCCCCTGGGTGTACCCCAGATGCCCTGATGCTGCCCTGCCCAAGGCAGGCAGAACACTGTGCACCTGCCCACAGTTTGTAATTCAGTCCTTATCCACTGAAAAGGTTTGCTTTGCAGACTGGATTTTTTTTTTGTGGGCATTAGTGCAGGCTGCTCCATCTCCCTTTAAAAGGCTTCCTGAAATGTTGCCTATAACAAAACTGCTGCTATGTACCTGCTGTGCCTGTAATATCATCAGGACTTTGGTGGACTAGCGAGCTCCTGTCCACTCTCATATATAGTAATGTTTGAATACAAAAGATGCTTTTCTAGAAAGATTTGCAACTAATGTCCTATTTGTGCATTGGACTGGTTTAACTCAATTGAAGTCACTGGAAATACTTAGTATAAGCAACAATAAAACTGGGCACAAAAATCTACAGAATGGATGCTAAACTATAACTGACCCTGCTCATTACCAATTTTCTCCAGTTCATAAAATCCCTTTATTTGTTACTAGTCCCAGTTGGAGGTAAGGCAAAACTTTTAAAGAACACTTGCTTACAGAAAGCAAAACAGACCAAACTTCCCACTCATCTGAACAAATTTACCCTGTTAGTGACACAGTTCTTCAAAGAAAATAATCAGAGATGAGGACATTCTTAAAGCCATTTACTTTAGCTCGGGAAGATGTTCCATCTATAAAGACGAAGATGGGTAGTAAAACTTAAAGGTTGATACACTGCATTGAGCAACTTGTAATTGCAATGTTAATATTACAGGCAATTTCCATTTTAATACTGTCATGGTCCCTTTAAATATTAACTAAATCCATAGGAAGAGGGAAGCAGACACCCCAAGGAAGGCCCTGGTCAAGGCGTTGGGTTACATCTTTCACTTAGCACTGACAAAAGACATGGGAGCTCAGTGTCATTACCGCAATGCTTGCACCACTTTACCAGCTGAGCCAGACTTTAAGTATGCCATCTTTTTATTAAAATATCACCAATTTATAAAACATGTCTAAACGGCCTGCAGTTCAAAGGCCAACAGCGCACAGAGATGTGAAGATGCAGGGCAGGACGATCCTAAACGTGCTCCTTGTGGGGAAGGCCCCACGGCCGTGCCCCCTCTGGAGCAGGGGCTGCCCGGCGGCCTCCTGGCAGAGGCCAGGCCACAAGGGATGAGGGGGTGTGTGTGTCATGTTGCTTTGTTTTGTTGGGTGTGATAAACAGCTATTATAGCATTGGCTTTCGTGGGTAGTGAAATGTAAGAAATATTATGTATCAGAATATGTTAGGAAATATTATGTGCAAGTATGTTAAGAATAACTTTGCTATGCAGATATTAACTAGTTAACATTATAACTGGGGTCAAAGTTACAAGATGCTTATATAGCTTGAGTAAGAAGATGCCAACATAACCTGAATAATAACTTTCTATACCTATATGATCTGAATCATAACTTTCTATGCAATGTAACAGCTAGTATATGGTTGACTAATCGCTTAATACTTAAATAAACGGAAACTTGCCAGGTGAATAATCTCAAAAATTATTCAAGTATAGCTATATTGGGAATCAGCAGGATGTACTAATGAGAAGTTGGCAAAAGTGAAGCCAATTAGCCACAAAGTAAAGAATTTAAACCGGTTGGATCCAGAAAGACCTAGGAACACCATAACTGCGCATGCTCTGAAGACAAAGTTGAAAAGTTCAGGATGTGAGGAAGACCTGAGCCTTCACCGAAGAAGACCCCCAAAGACCCTCACAATCACAATACGCATGCTCTAAACAGGCGGATCGAGGGAGAAACTATGTTAATCCCTTCTAAAAAAAATGCAAATTAGTTCTCAGAAAAAGTATGCATATGCATTGTGGTTTATTAGTATGCATAATGTTAAAGCATATAAACGGGAAGTTTGTGTAAGTGTGTGTGCCTCTGGGTACAAGCCACGCACCCAGCGCTGTGATTTTGCTTTAAGTGACCTTTGTCCCCTATTGTCCCTTATTAAATTTATAAAACCCCAAAAAGAGGAGTGGGCTTTGTTTCTCACACTGGGTTTGGGTTTTTCTAGAAGGAACAAAACAGACTCTTTTTGCCTCTCCTCTCACACCCTGGTGCCCGCACTGACTCTCTAGAAGCAGTCAGAGCAGCCCCAGCCCGGCCCGGCCCGGCCCAGCTCTCCCCTCCCCGCTGGCGGAGCCGCTTCCCTCGCTGCGCTCAGGGCCGAGCCTGCTTATTTGGCAGTGTCTCAAGTTACTCCCCTCAGGCAGCTTGAGCCAGTAAAACTAGATCCTTTCATCTCTGCGGAGCTTACTGACAACCAGCCGTCTGGTTTCCTAGGAAACAAAATCTTGGCTAGAAATAGTGAATCATTTCCAGGTCACTTTCAACATGGAGAGTGGAGCAGGGAAGCATTGGACTGAGGAGGAGGTTAAAGCCTTGTTAAGCGTCTGGTCAGAAAAAAATATCAGAAAGCAACTGCACGGCACCCTGAGGAATAAAGGAATATTTATCTACATTGCTAAAAGGTTGCAGGAGTTGGGAGTGTGCAGGGACTGGAAACAGTGCCGTGCAAAGTACAAAAACCTGAAGTACGAATACAGAACGGTTAAATATGCCCACAACTCTGGGGATGTCACTAAAACCATGAAGTTTTTCCATGACCTGGATGCCATATTGCGATATGAGCCTGTCACACAATTAGCAGCAGAAGAAAACGGCAGGTGTTCTGCGACTGAGACGCAGCTGAACACAAGCCCCACAACAGACAGCACGCAAGGTAAAAAAAATGTTTTTGCTTCTATTTTTTCTCTGTTTGCTTAAAACCCAAAGGGAACAAACCCGAAGCCCGACTTGGCTGGCGCTGGAGCGGAGGCTGCTCAGCCCCGGCAGCGCTGTTAGAAGTGACTGGATGCACGCCTCGCGCAGGGGAATAAAATGTTAGCACCCACCAGTGTCGAAGTCTGTAAATACATCGTAATTCCAGCAAAATTATGCTAACTGCCTGTATAGCAGCCTCGGTGAGTACTTGCTAGTGTCCAGGCTCCTGCACTGGGTGGAAATGCTAAATTAAAATAAGCTGCTTTTTCTTTCCCTTTGCCATTCATTTGCAGTACCTTGGAAGCAGGTTTTGTAGAGCTCCAATTCAGATGTAAATGTTAAGAAAAAGAAAAGAAAATGTTGGAATTGTCAGGGTGTTGTAAAAATCGTTATTTGTGATACAAGTGAAATTTTGGATTTTTATTTTTATTTTGCATATATATATATCAGCTTGATAATTAGGTGTGATGACTTAAGGTAAATTATTTTATAAGCAGTTTTACTTAAATAATCAAGAAACATGGTTAATAACCTCTCTTTAAAAACTCTAATTTAGCAGTGAAAGTAAAAATTACTGTATTTATCAGACTATTTTGTGGCAGACCAAATGAATACAGCTGCCTTTATTCTGAAGTGGGTTTTACTAAATTATTTGCATCTCTTGTTTTATTCAGCCTTCTCTACATATGCATTTAAGCTCTGCTTAACATTTCATTAGGGTCAATCTTCTGTTTGACATCACTCAAATCTCCTTGTCACATACTAAATGTCACTGAAGCATAAGCCCCAATGATAGTTATAAGTACCAAAATAAGACGACTAAAAAGAGAAATTAAAAGCCAAATTTGTTCCTATGGTATGTAGCAATTTACATTAATTAAGACTGTGAAGCTTTTTTAAGAAATCAAAAAACTCAACATTATTGTCAGGGGATATTATCAAAGGCATAGAAAGGAGCTGGACATCAAGCTTGTCCTTGTACCGTTCCACGTCTCCCTCTACAATGCTGTTTTAGAGGTGTGAGGAAAAGAAATTGCCATTTTTCATTGTCATTGTTTACCTTAACAAAAAGCTTGACCTTTATTTGTCATCACTAACAGAAAGCCTCTAATCTGTCAAAGTCACTTCAAATTAAAATGGCAATTTTATAATGTTGTAATGTGCTCTCGGCACTGTGAATTGCAATCCATTTTTAATTTTAAACTTGCAGAACCGAGGCTGATTCACTTTGAGGACTACATGAAATTAAGATAGTGTCCTACATCTGAGGATCTGCCATTAGATTATCCTCTGTGTTTTGATGTAGTTTGCACCTGGTAATCCTAATTCTCATCTGCGTTAGACCTCTAGCAAATTTAAATCAGCAAAAGTTAATTTCAGTTGTGAATCCCAAACTATAGTATCTATAAAAATAATTACCCCTGGGTGAGACATGCCTCGTTTTGAAGCACTAGGGCAGTCTGGTTTTAAATGTGGTATAATTAAATATATCTCTTTTAATTGCATAAGCATTTCTGTTATTCCCTCCAAAAACAAATAAAAGCAAACAAGTTTTATGGATAAACAAAAATTAAATGCAGCTAACTGTAATAATGCAACACTAATGCAAAAATCAAAATGCAAAGATTTTCACAACAACCACAATTCAGCCACAACGAAAGCACACAAAGATAGAAATGTGTCCTGCAGCTATGCAGAATGCATGCATACATCCATAACAAGGGGCTGAGGGAACAGCTGGGAGATCATCAACTTTCTTATTTAAGAATTCAAGTCAAGCAACTAACACTGTACTAGAGGCCCAGTCCTATTCCACCTGCAGTCAGAGTATGCTGCCTGCCCAGCCCAGTACTTTGATGAGCACTTGTAAGGCAAAACTGGCAACAGTGGCTCTGCAGCTGATGCTCTCAAGTCCTTTTGCGGGGACAGAGCCGCTGGTGTCGCTCCCACAGAGGGAAAGGCGATTCCCTGCACAGGCAAAGGAAGCTCCCTACCCCTGCTCCAGCAGCGACCGCAGGCCCCCTCCTGGGCTTCTCCCTTACAGCCACAGAGGAGAGGAGAGGAAAGTGGCCCCTCACCTCTTTTAAAAGAGGCAGAGATGTCTCATTTTGTGGGGGCTGGAGGAATCAAGGATGTCTAGGCTAGTGGCTTGGGTAGCAAGAACAAACTGAAACCTGTGACAAATAATACGTGTCCACCATGAACATCTTACTTTATGTAAAGAAATTGGTAGCTATACTGTTTTGTCTTCTTAAAAAGCATGACATGGGACAGGGCATGTTCCCAAATAATTCACCGTATATTTACCATTCTGCTTAGCCTCAGTGTCAATATTCATACACATCCTTAATATAAAGATACAAAGCATGTCTTTACATTATCTCAGCTACTGGGAGATTGCTGGGGAGGGGGAGCAAGGGGAAGGGAGGAAAAGAGACTACTTTTTTTTATAGAACTGAATGGTATTTCAATAGTGTTTCCCTGAGGATTTTTCATACCTGGTAGAATCAAGTTTTCTTTTGAAAGTGTATTTGAAGAAATTATTACTGAAAATCTCAAATCAAATCTGAGAGGGGTGTCTCAGGACAAACCTGGTAGCAACACCTACCCAGCTTGGGTATAAGCACATGCAGAAATGTAAGCAGAGATGCTTATGCTGTCCTCCCAAAATATGTTTTAGAGGCATAGTTTAAATAATCATCAAAAAAGATACAAGTCAACATGTTCACTTCTCTTCAAGTACAGTTTGTGTATTATCCCACTAATCAACAACCAGGAAAATCTACATAAAGCAATGGTGTGCTATGAAAAATGGTATCTTTCATTAGAGTTCAAATGAATGACCTTCCCATTTTGTTAACCAGTTTGGATTGTTTCAAGTTAAATAGAGTATTAATAAATTAAATACATTATTTACAAAATATTTGCCTAGTAATTCAAGTTATTTACACTTTTTATATTTCTTTCTTTATGTTTAAATATTAAGGCACTGGTCACCTTGTTTGACCTTCACTTTACCTCAGCAAATGCAGAAAGATTATCGCTGAGCAGAAATGCATCAGCAATGACTGGCAGAAAACTCAGCTACTAAAATGCAGAAAGATCCTTCAGAAATGCTGACTTAGAAGTGCCACTTACACACGGTTTTCCATGTCTGGACTTTCAACATGTCATTGACAAGTATTTTTATATCGTTTTTTCTGCTCTTCAAATGCTTTTTTAAAATTTTTTCCCCATCAAAGATAGTAATATCTTTTCGTGGTAACCATTCTTACTTACTAAAAATAAAAAATGTTTCCCTTTTAATATAACAATGTAATTAACCGTGCTCAGGCCGACGGCACACTCAGAAGCCTTCCAGCAGGGAATTTATTCCCCTCTCCCTGGTTTGCTTTGCTGCTCTTAAGCAGCTAAAACGCCAGTCCTGTCTGAGCAGCAGCTCCTGCCAGGGAAGGCAGGTGGACAGCTGGGAGCAGTCAGAGATCAGGCCACTGCATCTATGAGTCATCCTGAGCCGTGCTGAAAGTCAGGAGGATTTAGGGAAATGTGTTCAAACGCAGTTTTCAGTTTCGCCGACATCAGGGATAGCAGGTTGTATCCTAACCACACCTCATTCCCGCTCCCGTGACGAACCAGCGCAGAGCTGCGAGCTTTCATCTGTGTGCCCTGCCTGCAGCTCACAGAAGCTCTGCTCCCCATACAGGCAATCAACGTTTCAGGCCTCCTGTCAACATGGTGTGTTGAGTACAGCACTCTACCATAGGACAACTTACAAGTCTGTCCTCTGTGAAAATCAATCTGCTTCTGAACCTGACTTACATATGCTGCTTTCTAAACTTACATAGCAATTGCTGTAATGTTCCTTTTTAAACAAATGTAGAAAAGCTATGCTGGAAAAAGCTAGACTTAATCCCGTCAGCTACAAATATGTCTGTTGTCAAGTCACAGTGAATATTTTGGTTCCCTCCATTAATGAATTTGGTTCCATACTATTAATGAATTCCATTGATTTCCAGAGCTCTCTGCAGAACATTCTTGTTTTCTTCATACTCTTCTAGGAATTCATTTTTGTTACATAAATAGATTTGTGATTTTATGAATCTGTGTGCAAAGTCTGCCTTTATTTGTATCTCTTACTTTACATTATCTACTTTCAAACTGTACTTGCAATGTGCTATCTACCCCAAATACTGAGTCAGAAGAGCGAACAAGTCACTAGAATCAAGTCAGTTTCAACCAGAATTCTAAAAAGCATTTCAAACAGGCTTCATATGCAAGACAAAATAATTTGCCTCTTATAACTCATGTCCCCCTTATGGGGACAGGCTAAATTAATTCAAAATTTAATTTAACTACAAATTAAGTGTTGAAATTACCAAGCTAAAGATCTTCTCATGGTGTATGGACACTTTAATTTAAACTAATTTAAGCTAATTTAGTCCATACCTATTTTTCATCTAAAAACTCTTTCCTTCCCAGGTGAAGTATCAGTTTCTTTAGAAGATGATGAGGAGGCTCCAGGAGATCCACTACTTTTTATATCTCATGCCAGACCAGTTCAACTAGGTATAGTATGATGGTACAGAGAGATCAAAAACTAAAAAGCAGCATGGGTGTCAGAGCTCCCTGATAGCTTGAGTACACCGACATTCTGTTTCTGATCAGCGTAGCTTTAATGCAGCCACACTCTTGCACCATCTCCTTCCCAGCATTAGCACTCAGTGGTGTCCTGCCTCACTAGACACTGACCACTTTAAAAGATGTAACACCTGCATGACCACCATTCACATGCAAAACACATCCCATGCTGTAGCTTAATCATGTTAACTGCTTTAGCCAATGGTAATTTTGTTAAATGCTAGTGGAAAGTATGCCAAATGCTAGTGTGGATACTCATGTCATCTTGTGGCTTTTCCCTAGCTCATTTTCTTAAATCATGGATGCCTAAAGCAGATGAGTGAGTGGCCTGAGCCAGGAGAGAGATGCAGAGCAATCCAGACTTGCAGTGGTCTCCAGCACAACTTCAAAGTCACCTCTCTAAGCAAGCACTGGTCAGCAATGCTTTAGTCCAACCAACCATAGAACAACTCATTTGGAAAACATCCTACTCTAGGTAGTTTTGCTCAGGAAGGTTAAAAAGCAAAGGCATAAATCTGGCAAGCCAGAAAGAGGAAGAGGATCCTAGGTGTGAGTCCTTTCAAGGGACTGCTAAAGGAAATGGAGAAACCTAAACATGTTTTAGGGCAGATGTAATCAACTGATGTGCTGATTCCATGCCTGGATGAACAGCAGCACTGTCGTGAATTTCCTACATGCTCTTCCTATTTTTTTATGTGCCCTCTATGCCTCTATTCCAGCCCAGTTACAACAACTTTCATTACAGAATCTGCAAAGTGCCATATTCAGGAAGAAAACAAGGCACAGGCTAAGCCTATGGCTTTTACGTTACACATTACACCCCTCTTGCCTGGCATAGAGAGAAATTAAGGAAGAGACCAGAATGTCACATGGAATTTATGCACATATAAAATACTTTATGCACATAAGCAAAACATGCAGAAAGTATTTGAATCAAATTTTACAGGAATATGTCTCTATTTCTCAGTGCTCAACATATTGCCAAGCAGAAAAGTCTTCAGTTCTGAGGAAGCTGCTTTATACGAAATCAGCAAAATAACTTCAATTGCATGGGCTTTCAAGTATGTATTAGTACTAAAATGCCCTCCCCTAGTACCTCTTCTAGTCTGTAAGTTTCAAGCACTATCTCAGAAACCACTGAGAGAAAAATGTTGAGCCTTTTGAATCTATAATGCCTAATATTTTGGTTTTATTTCAGATTTCTCAGGTTTGAGGAAGCTTAGAAAAAAAATTAAATACAGCAGAAATGTGTGGATGCTGGAAGCATGCAGCAGGGAGATATCTCAGCTTTCTGCCAGTGTCTGTGAGAAAGGATTGCTTTCTCACGGACTGTGGGAAACAGCTGGGAGATTTTGTAAACTATAGAATTGTTATTGATACAGAAAGAGAAAATATCTGGAGTAAGTGTTATTGGGATCCGGCCAATCCCTTTGAGGGGTGGCTGGTCAGTGAACCAATGACCTTATGCCAGTCCAGCGTGCTAAGGTATATAAGTGAACCTGTAAGTGAATAAAGTGTCGGCTTCATATCTTAACAAGTCGTCCTGTCGTTCGTCCGGACCCTGCTCGCGAGCGACAGAAATGCATCTTTCAGATAAAAAAAATAATGTATATCCTGCTTAAACATTTTTTTAAAACACATTAGAACTAAAATGTTTTTAAGACATAAGGAAATTTTTTGCACTGACCACAACTTGGACCATAACTGTTTCAAAGTGGTACTTGAATCAGCATGTTTTTTAAATCAGCAGGAATCAGCATGTTTTTTAAAGGCAATGAGGAACAAACAAACCCACCATTTTCCACTCGCACACAGCAGAACAAGAGCAATATACCGAGTCACCAGAACTCATTTGCAGTAATACCCACAACCAAAAGTGAGCTCAGTTGGAAATGAACTGACTAGTGAGAAATACTGGTCTATACAAAGAGTAAAGAAACTATTCCTCCCAGATGCTCCCATGCTCTATGGCTTTGACTGGCAAGTGTAGGGAGCACCTTCTCGCATTCTCTGTCCTCTCTTCTTCTCATCTTCCTTATGTCTTTTCTTTCTGGCCTATCTGATGCTGGCAGTTGTCAACTGTGGCAGTTCTCATGGTTTGATTCACCTGTAAATCAGCATTTTCTTTCACTCCCTCAGGAAGAAATGGAGAAATTTTGATGTGCCACCTGAAAATTACCCTTCTCAACTACATTGCCTATGAGCTGGCTGCTGCAGAGTCCTGATTAACCCAGGACTGTAAGGGGGAAAAAAATGGTATCTGTTAGAACAACTTATTGACAACTAGAATGAATTATAGAGACTAGCAAAGAATGGCTCCATCTAGGACAAGTTTGTCCCCAGACAGGTTATTTTAAGTATGCTCTACTGAAGCTCTGTGCACAATCAAGGGTTAGATACTATTGCCGTCACACACATCTCAGTGGCTATAAAGTATCAAACCTCCATAATCCGGTTTGCCCTTCCAGAAAAAGACACTGACAAAAGGCATTTATCACTTCAGTATGAAACCTGTCACTTACTGTGCATTTTCATGCTGCTTTATTTGATGATGCCCTGGAATTGGTTTTGGGTTTGTGTTTTTTAGTTATTTTTGCAAAGATTTAGAAAATGCATGAAACATCACTTTCCAAACTAATTTGATAATCAAAACAAAGTCTTAAAGCAAACTCATAAAAAAGAAACAAGGAAACATTAAAAAACTAAAATGTATCATATTTCACTGTTTCAAGTTATTGCATGGGTGGCAACCTTTACCTCATAATGTTAAAAAATAAAGTTGTAGATTGGAGAAAATGAAAAGATACCTTAGTTTTGCAGAGTAAGACAACTCTAATTTTTACTAAAAAAACCCAAATATTTTTGACTGATCTGCCCTGAGAAAGATGGAGGTTCTGTGCCATGAGAACTGGGTTCTATCACACAAATGTTTCACTTAAGCAAAAGTCTCCATTCTTCTGCTCCCCACAGCTGGGGTGCTTTGTTAAGAAAGGAAGATCAGATTCTTCACATCCTTACCCAGGTTAAATCTCTCCATGTGTGTAAAAACTAAAGTATGGCATGAATGCAGAAAGCTAAGTCTTGATGCTTGTGCCAGTGACTCGGGACCGATTTATTATTGTGCTCATGCAGCACATCCCATCTTCCCAACAGTACTCTTCCCCTCTCTAATGTCTGAAGGACAAAGCAGCTCATCAGTTGTTCCCAAAGGTGTCACAGGTAAAAGTTTAGTGTATTAGGGCACAGAAGAAAGAAATGCTCCTCTTAGATTAATTAACTGTACATGTGCTATCTTAATATCTATCTTCAAGTGAAGGCAAAAATTGTATCAGAATTAACAAAAATGCTGACAAATTAATAACCAATAGCTTGACTTTAATGTCACCTCTGCTCCGTCTTTCTTGGGAGAAAGAGCATCCTTCATTCCCATTCTCTGTGTCCTTTCCCCACCCCAACCACCCAGTGCAGGTAACCTGTATCTGTGTCTCTCCCCTACCCCCCACAATGCAGGTAATCCAGCGTCAGCAGTAGAGGCTTCCAAAGCACCGGCTTTTATTCCTACAGTAGCAAACGAAGGAGGAAAACACTGGACTGTTAATGAAGTCAGAGCTTTGATACGCATATGGTCAGACAAAAATATCCAGCAACAACTGGAGGGGACAGTGAGAAATAAAAGAATATTTGAACAGGTTGCTGCTAGACTTCAAAAGTTTGGAATTGACAGGGACTGGAAGCAGTGCAGGACAAAATACAAAAATCTGAAACATGAATACAAGAGTGTAAAAAGTGCCCAAGACTCAGGGAGTACAAGTAGAAGTATGAAATTTTTTAATGAACTGGATGCTATTCTGGGGCACTGCACCATGGAGCAAGCAAGTAAATCAGATAATGATGAAAGCGAGAGGCCTTCAGAATGGACAGAAGCAAAACCAGAAAAGGATTCCATAGGTAAGTACTTCAACTACTCACATATCATTTAAAATTTTAAGTTTTCCAGCACTAGAGAGACCTTAAAAAAACTTGAAAAGCACAAACAGTGATTAACCAATTGGCTCTGGGGGAAAAACATCGAATGGAAATGTACTATTTGTCTAGTAGTTTTGTATTATGTTATAAGGTAATATTTTGGATTGGGTGATTGCCCTGTACTTTTTTTAATAGAACTTAGAAACAAAAGGAAGAAAAAAAAGACAAAGACATAGGAAAAAATGATACAGAGAGACAATTCCAGTCAAAATCATGTCAGAAGAGACTGTTTCCAGTTTAGATAAAAGAAATGGATCAGAGAGATAGTCAGACTATGTTACTGGAAAAATTAAGACATTGAGAAAAAGAAATCTGTAGTTATAGACATGGGTTAAAAAAAATTAACATATAAATTGTCTTTCTCTTATGGTCAGAAATAGCTCAGTTTTATTGGCCTTTGGAGCAAGACTCCCAAACTGGTGAGACAATTGTGAAAATAGCAAAAGGAACAGCACCAAGAATGCTGGCAGAGCTTGCCTTTGGTTTTGGGTGATTATTGACAATTAATGGTAATGGGTGATCAATGCAGAATTAGAGTAGACTGATGAACCTACACTACCCAAGAGTTAAAACATTTTTATTGGTATGTACAACCAGAAACATGCTTGTTGTTTAAGAACAGAATTAAACTTTTAGATGAGGGAATGATATTATGTTGGCCAAATGTAAGACTAGAAGTTACTAAAGTAATGGAAGAAGTCAAGGAAAATGTTACACAAAGACTGGCTGAAAAACTGTGAGAACATTTTGGGGGAACAGTCACTGTTCAGATGCATTTTGTAGACATTTTACTAATGCATCTACTTTGCCTGCTGGCATAAAGAACATCTGAGGCTGGATGGATTTTTTGGATTTGATACACCACAGCTGTTCTTATGAAGCATAAAAATTTGGTGCCCTAATTAATTTAGCATTATTTACACAGAAATGCCTGGAGACACAGGTGAAGAGGACTCTGTTAGTAATATGTCAGAAGACCTACAGGTTGCAGATATAAAGAATGTTTCTGCTTCAGGTAATCTGAAAAGTTTTCTATTTTATATAAATACCTAAATTTAGTAAATTAAAATTATTTTCTAAAATAAGTCCAAACTGTAAGTAGGGGTAGAAAATGCAGAGACCTAGAAAACTTAAAAACAAGAGATAATGTCATTGAGATAACCGTCCTGTACTTATGTATGACATTTACAATGTCCTGCTAAATTTGATAAAATCAGTCTAGTAAGTAATCATTTCAAAGACTTGTGACACAGAATGTAGAGAAGAAACTACTGGTTTAAGCAAGTTGAGTGCAATGTAATACTGCATTTACATTTACTTAAACTATTTATTCCCAAAGATTAGTATTGTTCAGTCTCCTGTGCATGAACTAATACAGCATCTCTTTTTCACAATATGTGATCAGGATATAATTGTGTAATGTAATAATATATAGTGTAATATAATTGTAATCATGTCAGGGGATGAAGACTTCATTCAAGAGTCTCACTGAATATGAAGGTCATATACTCTGCTCTTTACAAAGAAAGATTATGGTTTACATCTGAAAACATAAATTTCAGGGGAAGCAGAAGTTTAACATTCAGCTAGAGACACGTGAAAGTCTCTCAGGCTGACAGGTTTTATTGCCCACAACAGAGCACCTCATGTTCTCTTTCAGTAGTGTGAGGCAGAATACGGTCTAAATTAAGCATTAAGGAGTAGTCTTACAGAATTTAAAATGGTCTAATGTGAACTTGAAAGATTTTAATATCAAATTAAAAATCTTCTGACAGATGATGTTACTGTAAATACTACTCCAGAGAATCGGGCAGCTCTGCATATAATGAAAGAAACAGCTGTGGCAAGTAAGTAAAGAGATGGTTGATCATGAGAGGTAATCTGAGGTATACCAGACAGTAGCATTTTTGTTTTCTCATTCAATAGCAATTACATTCATAAATTTAAATTTACTAACAAAAATAACCAAAACAACATAGTGACCTTTTACCAGCTCACCATGGGCACTTGAAGCATTCAGTGGAGAAAAACAGGTTCAGGTAATGAAAAGTGCATTGCCTATAGGGACCTCATTTTGAGAGAGACAAATATGAAAGAAGTCATAAACAGCACTTTGTGGGATACAGTTAAGACTGCTTGAAAAATGTATTAAATTCCATTTCTCCCCATCAACAAGTAAAATTACTACTTACACATGGACAGTAGTAAGACACTGTAACAATACAAAGATTCAGCAGTGCCCCTTAACTGTCACCTGACAGTTTTCAACTGCCTGGTGCTACATACTATTGTAACTTCTCGGACTGCACTCTTCCAAACAAGCTATTTAAGATGAAGTTAAATGAATATTTCTAGTAAAGTTCTGAGTACACATTTCTGTCCTTTAAAAGAAGTGTAGGTGTAAAGATATCTGTAGTTTACTGTCTCCCTTTTCAAATATATGTATTTTAACTGCACACTTTGTTTGTTTCTGGGTAATTGTAAATGCAATATGATTTTGTGGGGAAAAAGTTAAAATAGCAAGTGCTTCTAAAGTGTCTGTGGCTCAGCCTATCCACTCGTAAGAATATTTTTCAAACTTCTGTGGGGGAAAAAGGCAAAACTACGCTCCATCGTGAACAACTTCAGTTTGCAAAATTCTTTCCCTCATTCCCAAACAAACAATACACACTCGAATAATTTTATTGCAGGTGGTAAAAGACACCTAGTCTTTAATTTTATTAATGCTAACATAATTGGGTATTGCATAAAGCAGAGAAAATATGCACACTTTTTACATTACAATATCATGGAGACCCTTTATTCTCTAATTGTGGTACATGCTTTTCCTAGACAGTCCAAATAATTTTGAAGTGAGAAACTGGTAAGTAAAGAGATTGTATGTACCTCAGTACTCATAAATATGCTCGCTGATAAACAGTGAAAAAGGCAACCAGGCAGTGATACATTATATTGGTTGTTTGATATCAGTAATGTCTCATGGTCACTAGCATTTAGGATGTGACATTTTATAAAGCTCCTGCACATTCAACAGAAATTTTGTAGAAAAGTGTTTCTTAACAGGCATGGAATTATTAAATTTATAGGTATTTGTGTGCCTTGAAAAAAAATTGTAGAAAACCTTAATTTGATAACCTAACCCTAAAAAATGAGAATTTAGAAACTCTGTTAAACTCATATCTGGGTATCTTCCTTATCATTATATGCAGTTAATGTACTCTGCAGCCAGAGCTGTATATGCACTTGCCTATATATATATATATATATATGTATAGCTATATCTATATATCTATAAATATATCTATATATGAGTTAGCCTGGGCAGACATTGCCTTCTGGCAACGGCAGCTGCGTAAATGCACAGAAGATGCATGAGCTGCCTCAGAGTACACGTGCTTCTCATGATCTTACATGTGAATCTGAGTGATGAGCCACAGGAACACTGTCACTACTGCCAGTCTTTATAAACAGCCCATTTGGGTTTGCCATACTCTAGTAAGGAAAATACTAAGATGGTGCTAGTCAAAAGACAGACACACCAGTTTCAGGAAAACACCTCGTTATGTGATGTGCCATGCAATTATGATGTGCCATTATGTGATGTGCCATGCAATTCTGCCCACATGAATTTGCTACTCTAAGAGCAGCAAATGTCCACCTGAGAAGAGGAAGACAGAGGTAAATAAATCCTCACAGTTCCCTGCACAGCCTATCCGAGTTGCTGGCACGTCGCTGTCAGCACTGCCCAGCGGGGGGAGCAGAAGGACCACAAGAATCCCCAAGCCGTGGGTTTTCAGCAAAAGCGTCCTGCGATAGGCTGGGGACACTGTGAGCTGCTCTCTCTTCTGGCAAAACATACCCCACATTGAATCGATCTGCAAATAAAACCTTATTTAGTAATTTTCCCTGATGTTTTCAATTTCGTCACTTTTAGTTAGTTACAGAAATCTTTTCAGAAGAGCCGACTACTTCAGTCTATACAATCTGTCAATCCGAACTCTGTGTACATTCCACGTGTGTCAGACTCAGCAGTACGACCACAGAGTGTATGTATAGGTGTTTGATTAAATCTGAAGTGCCAGGAACAACAGTGGAGATGAAAACAGGTTTCTAAGAAATACCAGTAGCCTGATGTTCTTAAAAATACCTACAGCAAATATTTTACTTCAAACAAATTCCTTTCCTTGTCATTGTTTTCTTAGGATTTTTGGTACCCCGTACACTTTACTGTATGTCCCTCTCAAAACAAATTTGGAGTAAGTCATGACACTTCCAAGATACACTCCTAAGCAAGGGCTTTTTAAAAATCTGTTGTTTAAAGTTAAGATCTTAGTCGGTACATACTCAGGCACTTAATATTGGCTTGAACACTTGCTGCTGTGTGCACAGAATTTTAAAATGTACAGATATAAAGTCAAAAGATAATGTTTTCATACATATACCCCAGGCTAGTGTTAAGCAGTGTTTCAGAGAAGTGCAAACCCCAAAGTTCTTGATTATTCACTGCCTTAGCCTAGGCATATTTGGGCTGCAGACACAAACTCTGAACTGCGCATCCACAGTTTTCTGTATGCACTCTCATAGGTCTGTATGGCAGAGATGGCAGCAACTTTGCAAGTCATTGGAGAGTAAACATAAACCACACACTGAAAATTTTCCCTAGCTTTAACATATCGCACTTCCCTTTTACACTATACAAGACAAACATGAGAGCAAGGATTAGGAGGCAAATTACTAATCTTGCCTCATGAGCCAGAAAACAAGATAATTAGTGATAGTGACAGAGTGCCAAAAGAGAACAGAGCTTGTATCAGTCTGAGCGGGTGAAAGGAAAGACTGTGACAGCATTGCTCGGGTGGCCTTGTGAGCAGTGCTTCAAACACAAAGTAGAGATTAAGCATATTTGCTGGCAACTGTCTATAGCTTCACTGAACAATGCAGATGGAGCCACTGTGTTTTATCCATGCCAGAAACTGTTGATGGCTTGTTCTGTTTGGCTCAGTCTTGCTCTTCTTGTGCCCTCCCCTCCAAAACCCTGAAAGGTGCTTTAGAAAAAAAGCCAGGCTCCCTACCCACATTCTTGGCTTGCCAAAAAAAAAAAAAGAGAAAAAGGCACATGATGCTGGTCACATCATAAAGAACATCTGACACATACAAAGCTGTATTGATCTGGGGGTAAATTTTAATAAAATGGCTCTAGATTAAACTTTATTGCTCAATGTTTAGGGGCAATATTCTTAAATGGACTGAGAACAGGCTGGGAGCCAGAAAACTACTGTCATTGATCCATGATGTGGCCTTCACCATTTAATCTCTGCAGAGCAGTGTCCTCACTGGGAAGCGAGGATCAGCAAGACCACTTGCATCATCCACCTGCCCACCCCTCTGTCCCAGGACAGAGGGGTGGAATTCTCCCTTAAACACCAGCGGGCCAATGGCAGAGTAGTGGAGATCTCCTCCCCATGGAGGGGAGCCCAGGGACACCTCTGTCACCCAGCTGTGTGATGTAAACCCCTGCAAGCTGCAGCAGAAGGGATGCTCTCAGGACAGGCTTTAGTACATTGTCTCCATCAGGCAGGCAGCCTTACAGATCAAATGTCTAGGCACAGCACCCCGATGCAATGTCCTTGCTCCTTTTGGGGCTTATTCAGACACTCCTGGCATCAGTCACTTTGGAGTCTTTCAATAATTTCAGTATGTACTGCACCCTTTATGCAAGTCACTGTCTTGCCTGTTCTGCTGCACAAACATTTGCCAGTAACTAGATATCTTACACCCACCATCAGTGAACCATTCTACAAATTCTGATCCAGGTTAAAATAAGTTAAGAGTTTGCACATTTAACCCATAAACTTATATACTGCAGCTGTTATGTGGTGTTCTGGATTTACTTTGATATATAAGTGGGTACACTCTGCTCTTAAGCCTATTACTGCAGAGAAATGGCAGCTTTAATGTATTAAGAGAGGAAATCTTTAACAATAGTTATCATCAGTGGCATTCTGAAGTGGGTGATTCTTAAGACATCACTCAAGACCTGTTTAGTTTAAGAACTCCATAAATGATTATTTTTTACAGAAATCCTTGAAGATGAGGGAGATTTTGCCAACTCCACCCCAGCAGCTCTGGAAGCTGCACAAATAAAGAAGGAGACGATTGATATAGGTAGGTCATAACTTTGTCATGACAGTTTTAACAGGACATTCTACTTTACTGGGCATTGCAGATTCCAAAGGTTCATATGTTATTCCAGCAAATTATACTTGTTCCACTTGTAGGTTATGAAAAATTATGGGTTTGGTTTGATTTCATAGCGCAGAAATGTATGAACACTGATTTCTCCTTCCCATAATTATAAAAAAATCTTATTTTCCCAGACAACATGCTACATGAATGTGATTAGTCTGCAATTGATTGTGACACAAATATTGTTTTTCTTACACAGTTGCTAAAGAGGATAAAATGGAAAGGTAAATAGCTGTCTCAGAAACTCAGAACATTTTATATCTAGTCTGTATTTTCAAACTACTTCATGACTGCATTTAATATCAGATGATTTACTATCAAGCAATTTCCACATATATTCTGAACTATTTTAAATATAAAACTGAAATCAGCACCTCAGCAATATGTAGAAGTCATATATTCAAGGACAAGTGATCAGGAGAAGATTTGTTTTATTTAAAATGTTAAAATTTAACATTAGAGCACAGTAGGGATATTGATATTTATTCTAGAATAAATGAGCATAAAAACCATAGAAGATCATGAAAAAAAGACACCAGAGGAAATAATGATGACATTGAAATATAGTGACCTGACACCCTGGATCAAACTATTCTTACAGTACTGCTGTTTGTACACAGAGGTTAATAGAAAAAAAATCAATTATAGTGATTCTGTGAACAGCAATTCTTTGGCCTTTGATGCTGAAAGTTTCTACCATAAGAATATTTCTATTGTATGCATCAGGCATATGCCAGCCCAGAGCCTCCTCTTCAGCAGTTATGTTACCTGTAATTTGGATATTGAGACACCCTATGCAACACACCCTTTACAACTGTTTGCATTGGCTCCTCTTGATCAAGACAACTGTGGTGACTGTGACACTGAGGACAACACCAGAGCACTGCCATCACAACAATGACACACAGAAACACAAGTGACACTGAGGATAAAGTACCTCTGTGACCCTGGAAGTTGAGACACAGCGAGGTCACATGAATGCAAAGTGAAGGATAAAATGTCATGCAGCTCAGCTGACTGCCTCATACACACAAACTCCCTGTCATGTAATATCCAACTGAGCACAGTAATCATGCAGGTCAGCACTACACAAGTGCCATTGCCAAAGACAGGAAGAGATCAGAGAGCCAGTATGGTTGAGAGAATGAGCACAGAAATGAAAACACCATGGGGAGGTTGGTAATAGTTAAAAAAAGGGAATCTATTAGGAGTCTAGGAGTAGACCTACAGCTCCATTTTGGCCCATTTCCAATAGCTGCAAGTGTTAAGGAAGATGCAAGAATTTTCTCAAGAGTTATAGGGTACCTATTTATGAGAAAAAACACTTTTTTTTCTAGTACCCCACGTAAATCAAACACACATGCTGATGACAGTATGATTTCCAAATTTTCCACAAGTACAAAATATATTCCTGCACATGGCTTATGAAAAACAAGTATTTGCCAAATGACTTAAGAGAAAACAAGTTATAGAGCAAATACGAATTCCAAGTACTAGTTTGTGCATATATCGGCAAGTACCATTATAGAAAGAACATCAAATGAACCTGCTTATTTACAAAGAATCTCTATTTCTGACAGAGCCTAAGTAAGCACTCAGTTTTTCAAAACATAAAAGGAATATTTGCTTCTACCCATTACCAAAACCAGTATTGAACATAATTAGTCTATGACTAGCAAACAATGAGAATTAATCTTTCTCTTCCTCCCAACCCAAAAAGTAAGTCCACACAAAAGTGAACTTTCAGCCTCAGAGCAGTCCGAGCATGAGCAAATGAACCCAGAACCAGCAAAGCTGGGTTTTGATGTTCATAGATGATTTCAAGAATTTCTCAGTAAGCAGCAATGAAGTTGCAAATAAAAGCCTGAGGGCAATCAAGAGAGACTTCAGGGCCTTGGAACAACTGATTAAGGGATCAAGAGCACAAGTAGTGTTTTCTCCCAGTTGCAAGAAACAGGAAGAGCCAGCAGATCACTACCTGGCTCCAAGCTTGGTGACACTGGGAAAATGCTGGGGTTTTTAGTTATGGTTCCATGACACCAGACTTGCTGACACCTATCTCAAAGGGGGAAAAAGGATCTTACCACAGGAGTCAGCAGGGCTCATTGAAAGAGCTTTAAACTAAAATTGCAGGTGGAAAGAGATAAAACCAGACTTACTAGAGAGCCTGGGAGTAATATGCCAATGTTTGAGGGATGGTGTTCTAGAGAGGTCCTTTGATCTGCTGTTTCAGTAGAGTCAGGGAATGGAGATCAGCAAAACACAGGGGGGTTATTGATGTGTTAGAAACCACAGAAGCACTTGAGAATAACGATGCAGAAATTAGAACTTCTCACCCCCAAAAGATGGTGGCATCAAAAGCCCAGCTGTGGTGCATCTACACCAGTGCACACAGCAAGGGCAACAAATAGGATGAGCTGGAAGCCATTGTGTAGTGGGAAAACTATATCATAGTTTCCTATCCTGAAGACACAGACGGATGAGTTGCACAACTGGAGTGCTGCAATGGATGGCTATAAACTTCAGAAGGGACAGGCAAGGAAGGAGAGACTGTGGGGTACTCTGCATGTTAGAGAGTGTTTTGATTGTCTAGAGCTCATGATGATGACAGTAGGGTTGAGGATGTATGGGTAAGAATCAGGAGAAGGCAACAAGGCAGGTATCATGGTGGGAGTCTGTTACCAACCACCCAGCAAGGGTGAAGAGGCAGCTGAAATATTTTATAAGCAGCTGGGAGAAGTCTCACAGTTGCTGGCCCTTGGGGGAGACTCCAGCAGAGGTCTCTTACCAGATGTCTGCTGGAAATACAACATAGCAGAGGAAACAGCCTAGGAGGTTCCTGGAGAGTGTGGCAGACAACTGCATGACACAGCTGTGAAGGAGCCATCTAGGAGAGGTACCCACTGGACCTGGTGTTTGTGAATAGAGGACTGCTGGTGGCTGGAGCCTCTTGGCCACAGCAGCCACAAAATGGCAGCGTTTTCAGTTCTTGGTGAAGTAAGGATCGGGAGGTCTGCAGAACTGTCACCTTGGACTTGGGCAGTGGTGGAGTCACTGTCCCTGGAGGCATTTAAATGACACATAGATGTGTAGTTTACCAGTGGACTTGGCAATGTTAAGTCCATCCTAAATGATTCTGTGACTCTGTGATTCTTCAAGTCTATAACTAATGGGTTAGACTAAGGGCTTAGGACACTTTTAGGTGGAAATAGGTGTTTCCTACAGAGGATGACAATAATATTAGCAATTTAGTTGTCTAAATCCAAGTCTATTTAAAGCTGTGTGTTTCTATAGATGATGATTCTATAAGCACTACCTCAGAAGACAGATCTTGTACGCCAGTAGCAAAACAGATGGTTGGGACAGGTGAGTATTAATTTCCATGCATTTATTATGAGATAAATCACATTGTAATTTCAGTACCAAAGCTGGAGCAATCAGATCTCTACTGTAAACACAGCTCTACTTTTCTACTCCTGACTCTAGTCTAGCTTTGTCGGTAAACTTAAAAATTAGTTTCATAGCTCTTTTCCTTGTCATGAGCAAAACTTGTATTGTAGTTCAACTTTGCCTTCTATACATATCCGATGAGCAGCATCTGCCTACTTCTGACTATTTTTGAGTCTGAAGATTTTTTTTTCTTCTGTTGAATCCCCAGTAGCCTTTTCATTTGCACATTGCCATTTTAATTTGAAACCACACTTCTCACCAATGCTGACATCTTTAAGGCTTAAGGATTTTATTGCTTTCCTACATGTAACACTTGGATACATCTGTCTTTGATTTCACAACAACAGTGGCAAAATTATAGTGTTGAATTTTAGATTCCTTGGAGAAACAAGAGATTCCACTTGCTACATATTTTGCATACTTAAGAGAAAACAATTGTGTATGGATACTAATATTATAAAGTTACAAGAATAGTCATTAGTTGCAATTATGCTTTCATATATGTATATTTAGCATGTATTATAGCATTTACGGTTAGTTGGTTTTTTATTTATATTTTCAGACAATCACATTCCCTTGGAAGAAGCACAAAATCACTTTAAAGTTATTACAGTTAATGATACTGGAGGAGGAAAACACTGGAGTGATAATGAAGTTAGGGCTCTGATAAACATTTGGTCAGATGAAAAGATACAACAAATGCTTGAAGGGGCCACAAGAAATAAAGAAATATTTGAGGAAATTGCCAGAAGGTTAATGAAACGTGGTATAGACAGAGACTGGAAACAATGTCGCACAAAGTACAAGAACCTAAAATATGAATACCGTGCACTGCAGAAAGAAAATGAGCATCTTGGAAATCCCAGGAGAAAAATGAGATTTTATGATGAAGTTGACTGTATCTTAAGAAGACAGACTTTGGGAACCTCAGGCTGGGGATGCGAAAGCTCAAGTCTCCTATCAGGTACTAAAAACTTCAGTGATGAGAGAAAGTGCTTGAAGTGAAACTTTCTTAAGTTGCCTGTTTGAGCCATGTTGTAGGTGTGAAATGTGTGGCCAGAAATGGGGAGGGAAAATAACTGGGGTGGCTGTATCTGCATGGTCACATAGGGAATACTCAGGGAACTCAAGTGGTCTATGGAGACATGTAGAAGTGAGAATATTAACAAAAAGTGAAAGCACTGAAGCGTTCAATGTGATTGGAGGATCTTTGCTTTTGAAAGCCTAAGTGACATGCAGTGAAATGGTGCTAGAACACATGGCAGGTTTTAGAGGTCATACAGCAGGCATGTAAATTCTGATGGATAGAGAGCTCCAAGCTCATTCCATTTAGAACTGCACAAATCAGGAGCAATCAAGCCAAGTGCAAGGACTCCAAAAACCCAAACTATATTAATTCAATACACACTGCAGTCAAGATAGAGAAAAATCCAGGGCAGTGATGTTTATTTGAGCACTTGTAATAATTGTATTAATTTTGCTAAAGAAGATTCAGTTGTCAAAATAGAATTTGCTTCTATTTTAGTATCAAAAACCCTCTGATCTTGTAACCACACAGCTAATCTTGTGTCTGCTGTTATAGTTCTCGTGGCTGCCCAACTGCTCCAGACCTCAGGGGCACCCGCCCCTGCTCCAGGCAGGTCAGGTGCTCTTGTAGAAATAACTGAACCTCTGCAACTTAGGGTTCAGTGACTTAAGGTAAAGCAGAACTAACTGTGATTGTTCTCAATGTGTTAGGTAATAGTTTGCAACATCACAAATGTTAGTTGAGGACCTGCCCCATTTCTGCAGCAAAGGCCAGATGGACAGCTTGAGCAGAAACTGCTGGAACCATCCTTAAGCCAGCTGTCCTCAGTCATGAATCAGAGCCCTAATGTGGTGTCCAAGGGCACCATACAGTAGTGCATTAGTTGTGGCTGGAATGACATCCACAGAGCTGTGGGGTGACTGTTCTTCTCCCCTGCCTCAGTCTTGTGCTCAATCACATTCTCAAGACATGTATCTTCTTCCAAATACAGAAACTGAATATACTACTGCTTGTTTCTACTCTCCATGAATAGGATTTGTCAACACCAAGAATGTTGTCAACACCACCAACCAACCTGGCTGTTTTACATTTTAGCATGCTAGAAAAGGACTGTGTAATCTGGGCTGTGAATGCTGATGCAGCAGCCAGTAAAGCAGTAACCTTTCAGAAAAGAAGCTTCAGTTACTAATCTGAAGCATCTGCCAAATGTGACTTGTCCTAGGGTATTTGCTTTTGTAGTATAAAACTTTTTGGTGTGTGACTGACTGTGCCTTGAGAATCTCAACAAAACACTTAGTCACCTTGTTTATCTCTTCTAAGTTTCAGTGGGAGATGCTACATCAAACACAGGATCTCTGAGTATCAAGAGGAAAACATGGAATGATGGTAAGAGCCCCTGACTTTTAAAAGCATCTATACACTGCTGTTGAACTGGATGCCAGATTCTTATATCCAGTATTCAAACAGTTACAAAAAATAATCCTGGAATTTAACACCAAGCTCCAAACCAACATTTTTTCACCCACAACAACTGGCAAAAGAAGAGTTCTGATAAAAATGTAGGCCTAAGGAAAATTGCAATTTATTTATTTCAATCCTCATCCCTGGTATAAATGAACATAAAGAAAAACTTACTTGATTTGTAAGAATCATATGCAAAGAAAAGATAGTATTTAAAAAACAAGATGTCTCAATTGCCCGTGTTGCTTAAGGGAAAGTAGGGACAGGCACAGTCATGGATGTGATTCCCTCATATTGCACTACTGTGTCTGTAAACATGTAAACAGGTTAAGACAGCTGTGTCAAAGACAAGATAGGATAGAGAATCATGGAGAGAGAAAAATGATGGGAAGGACAGAAATATGTGGCATGTGATCTAATATGGGGAAGGTCAGCAGCTTATTTTTCTTCCTGCAGAATTGTCAGGCCCTAAATAAAAAGAAAATCAAACAATGCGGAACAAAAAACTTAGTTTTAAGGTGCTCACCCCTATTTTTAATACTGAAATTATATCTACAGACAGATGAAGAGAAATGATCTGAATTTGACATTTTTTAATTCAACCCCTTTAGTTCACCATCACAAACTGTACTAACACTGAATTTATTCACTCTCTGTGATGAAATACAGTTTCATTTATTGCCTATTATATAAGTACCTCTTGGAGAGGGCTGTAGCTAGGCAAAACTGAAAGTTTGAGATATAAGTGATTTTTACAGGGTCTGCTGCATTCCTACTCTCCGTTATACAATGATCCCTTACACAACACCAGGCAATGCCTGCCAAAAGAGCAGAACAGAAGAACAGCTTTAGGAAAATCCAGCATGTGCTGAACTTCAGTGTCAGCAGTTCATTGACTTGTGCACTCTAACTATGTACTTTACTTTTGTCCACAGAGGTGTCACCTGTTCCACTTAAGAAAAGTGCTTCTGAAAACACCATACTCCACTTCCAAAAACTATTAACAGAGAGAGTGCACACGGTAACAGAAGGCAAGAAGTTTCTGTTTGAAAGGCTTTGTAAGCAGGAAGAAATGCAAGACCTCAACAGAACACAGCTGTATGCTGATCCATCAGCTATACAACAGGTTGGTTTAATGAACTTTCTATGAAATTAACATGCAGATAGGTTCTGTCAGGTAGTAAGAAATGAAATATTTAAGAGCCTATGTTACCCACATGACTACATGCTTGCTTCCCTTTAATACAATCACTGTCAGTCATTTAAACTAAAACAAGATGTGAGTTTCTATCATAATCCTTAACTATGAGCTCTTAGCAGTGATGTCAGTTAGTCTAATAAAACATACAACCTCTGCCTACATGTCTTGGCTCACCTACATGCCACAAGTAACAGCCTTAATTGAAAGAAAGTAATATTTTAACTGATCAAAGAAAACATGTACAATTAAAATTTCATCCCATAATTTCCAATTACCATCTCCATGGTCTTCCTAACAAATTAGTCCTTTGCAATTAACCAAACAGTTGAAGCCATAGGAAAACTTTTTGGTTAGGCAGGGCTGATGGGGAAAACACAACTCTTAACTCCTTAACCAGCATTTACACTCCTCCTAGCCTCTCCCCCTGCTCATGCTGGTGTGGGGAAATGTCCCCCTCTGCCTGCTGAAGGCTTGCAGCAATGTGCAGCACTGAACTGGAGAATTGAGCGAGCCAGAGAGAAAGTACACAGAATTGATGCCTATGTAGAAGGGGCAGGCATTAGTTCTGCTCCCTATTTCTGTACTGGGCAAGGGGTCTGTTATGTTCAGTAACCCACAGAAAACATAGAAGCAGTGCAGGGAACAATGACACGGCAGGAGACAAATGCCATGCCATAACTGTTATTCTGCAAAATCCTACTAGCCACTACTTTATTTTGTGATTGTGTAAGTACTCTATGGTCTGTATTACATTTGCAGGGTTTTCCTCTGCATCTGCAGGGTTTTCTTTTCAGTGTATTCAAGTAAAACAACTTTCTGGATCTCAGTCATGTTTGGGCACAGACCTACACAGCCTGGCCAAAGCCAGGTCAGTTCTAGGCACATACAAAGGCATGACTCAAGTCAAACAGTCAAGTCCTTACTGCAGCAGCAACAGCCACCAGGTTTATTTATACACAGAGGCCTAAATTTCATCCAAGTCTCTCTTCATAAAACTTCACATAAAAATATTACTGGATATAATGTGTTATTTCCTGCTTTATGCTTAATTATTTCCTTGTCTGTTCTTTTATGAGAGACATTAAGAAGGCAAATACTTTCCACCAAGGTGGATTTAATCTGCCATTTGACTAGCATTCTTAAAACAATTCTGAGAGATCCCTAGAAAATAATAGTTTTTTTATCATATTCATTTATACAGCGACATGGATACAGTTTTTTCAGTGTATGCTGATCTACCACTTTTCACATTTTACATTGATTTCTCAGTATAAACTTTCTTTGGCTTGTAATACTGTCACCGAAACTATTATTTCCAGCAATACTAGTATCATCATTTAAAAAATGATGGTTTAAAAATCTTTCTTCTCTCCCTCTTTACAATGAGTCAGTTCAAAGGTACATCCTTGAACTTGCATTGTATTACTTGCATACAGAACTGTTGTCTTTGGAAGGAGGACAAGGTCTGCCCCTGCCATCACAGCAGTCAGGCATCCCTACAGAACGTGCTGAAGACCTCACCATTCCCAACACTATTAAGATCACGGGTTACTCCTTCCACATGTGAACCAGAAAAACGTGTGATCCAACCCTAATTTGCTCCAGTACGTTTAAACAGTTTAGTTCAATTTAGATTTAAATTATTATTTGAAATAACTGTACTGAAAATAATATGGGTAGCTAACATGTTTTGCTTTACCTTCTCTGTTTCATGAGTGCAAGGCTGAAATTGACTTGGTAACTCATTTCAACATGAAAATTCCCCTTTTCTCCATGCTACTCTGAGTAATCCAGTTCTTGCTGGATGCCCTATAAACCAGTTCATCTCACTAACCTCACACAAGACTAACCCATCTAGTAAGAAAAAATCCTAAATGGTTTTCTGTGTGAGTTGAAGTAGCTCAGCAAGTTCCCAGATGTGCCAGGTGTAACTCTAAACAGCTGAAAGGTTGTTTTTGTTGCAGTGTGCCTGTCCTTCCAGAAGAAATACTAACCCAAGGGAAGCAGTTAGCCCTGCAGAGGTGACAAACTTCACTTTGAATTCTGCATGATGCCCATGGATCCAAATCTTTCCAAACCTTGTTGTCATTCAGTACCATGGCCCAAAAAACCCCCTTTCTCTCCTTCCAGAAAATGAAAAATAAAGACTTTTAGTTCATTGAAATCAGCAGACCTTTCAAGAATATTTATCTGATTTTAAATTCTGATATTCCGTTGAGAACAACACAAAAGCACTGAGGCAAAGGACTAACTGAATTCTGCAGGTCAGAGCAGAGAATTGCAGAGCACACTTGCAGTCTTACTTGGAAATTGTTCATATCAACACTAGGTGGTAGACATAAGGCAAGAACTGACAGCAAAAAAAGATCACAAGTGGGTTTACTTTCCAAGTACAGGGGTTTTCCTCAGAAAACTTTCCGGAGAGCAGGATTTATCTGACAAACAAATGTTCAAAGAAGGTGGACTTCTCTTTGTGTGGGATTCCTCTGCTATTCTGCTTTGTGACTGCAAAGCATAGCTTGCTTTTGTAATTGTTTTGTCAGAAAGCTGTGTTCTGCCCTGCTGCTCATTTGTTGCCGATCAAAGATGGTAAGAGATGTCAGGATCAAGATGGGGCATTTGGCATCATCTGATACTTATGTGCTACTCCCATTTATACAGATAACAATTAATTTACTCAAGACAGATAAAGTGACATCAAGACAACCTTCCTTCACTGTGGCTGTAGTTACGATTCCACATAACTTTTTGCTTAGAGACAAAACTACCAGGAATGTTGCACGTTTAGAATTCTGGTTGTCTAGAACTATAATCTGTCTCCTTTGGACAGCATCTCCTGGAATACTGACAATGGACTAAATAGAATGTTGCCAGGCCAGATGATTTCTCAAAACAGTCCCTTTAGAAATAGTATTAGTTAATCCAACTCATCCTTCCAGTGTGGTTTTATATCCTCTTTAGCTTTTTCTGTGGCTCTGCTGTCTGTGTTCACAGCTTTACATTTATTACAGTCACACAATATTTAGTCCAGACACACTTATGGGCCAGTGAAATGGAATGTGGGACACCATCTAACACATGCTAAATGGTTATGTGTAGGGAACTACCACAGGACTGCAGTGGTTTGGGAGGAGAGCCTTTCTTAGACATAGATCCTCAACAGAAAGGCCAGACCAAGTAATGTCCACATAACTGATCCTGGGAATCTTAATATAAATTACATCATGAAAATGTTCCAGCTTAATAATCAAAATCAAGTAATGATGGCAAGAGCATCAATCCTATAAATAACAGAGATTTTTGCTCTTCTCCCTCCTCAAATACCTGCCTTATTGCCAGAGGGCCATTAAGATTAGTGTGAGGGCAAATCTGTGTCGTCCCCAGTTTGCAAATAGCAATACTGAAAGTTTTGAGTTGTAGCAGATAAATGGAACTGTTACCACTCTGACCTACATTAAAAAGCTTCATTCTTCTCTAAAGCACACTCATTCACTAAGATGAATGGGTCACTTTACACATCTTTGATAGGGCTGTTATCCTGGAAAGTCGTCTTGAATGCCCTTTTAAATTTCTCGAGAAACTGTTTGGGCCAAAGGCTTTGAGAATGATCTTCAGGAAGCAGAAATGCTTGCAGTGATGGTGGATCCACAAGCACTGTCTACATCATTGGCTTTAAAGACTCTGCCTTCAGTCATCCTTTGTTTCTTATGCAGCTAGGTCTCCTTTGTGTTGGCACAAGCATCCAAATGGCCAAGTGGCTACCTAGCTGACAGAACTGATTTAAATTAAAATTAACCTAATAAAAAGCCCCTCCAAATAACCCTGCTGGGTTTTTGTTTTGTTTTCTTTTCTTTTCTTTTTTAATGGGAATGTAAGACATGGCAGATAATGAAGCCAGGATAGTTTATATGAACTGAACTACCCAGTGTGAACACAGGTTGCTGCATACAACCCTCTCTCCATGCATGAGGCTCAAATTTAAGGTATGGACAGACAAGGGAACCGAGCAATCCTGTGAAAATTACTGGATAGCTGTATAATGCCTACATGGATGACTTATCTCCAGTCAAAGTGAAGAAGAATGAACAGTCTCACCCCAGCTCTCTAGCTAGGTTAATGTAATGGGAAGTCTGTAGGCCACAATAAACATAACGGCTGCCTCTGAAATGTCCTCTTGTATCACTTATTTGGCACCACTTCCCTCCTGATTTTTCCACTCCTTCTTACATGATCTCATTCCGGCTGCACGTCCAGAGAGAAGAGCTTAGACTAAAATACATTTTGTGACATGCACATTGAAGAGACCTCAGCTTGGTTAGAATGAAATCTGGCTTCTCTTCACTTTCCCAAATGAGTGTGCAGGAACCTGAGCCCTGCACGATGTTATGTAAAACAACCAGATATAAGAGCTCACCACAGCAAAAAGTGCTCCTCCTCTCTTCTTGTGGGAGCAAGCCCTGCGGAATGTAATTGAACCAGGCTGTCATCACCTGCAGCACAGAATGGCCTAAAACTTAAACCAAGATAGAACTAAAAGGCAGAAGCGTTTTTACATCTACACTCAGTGTCTGAAAGTACTCAGGAATGTTTTACCAGCACATACACCATGAATGTTCTTGTAAAATAGCATACAGACTCAATAACTAGCTAGGCAAACATCTTATCCTGTATATTCCATAAGAAATTTACATAGAAATATGATTAATTACAAAATTTTGTATTTAGACAATTAAGACATTTGACTCTCCAGTTCTTGCACCTGGGAATGAGGAATCTGCTGAACTCATGTGTTCTTGAGATGAAATAAAAAGATAAATACCTTATATACCAAATTATCAGGATCACTACCTGCAGTATATCTGAGTTCCTCAGAAAATTCCCATCCAAATACTGTTGCAATTTGAAGCTTTTTGATTGAAAGATTCACAGTGTAAGTCATGATACCAATGGCTTGCTAAATAGCCTTTAAAAAACCCCTATCTTGTAGCCAAGATGTTGTATATAAAATGTAGATAAACGCTTTATGCTATATTGAATGCAGGTGTTTGGAAGGATGGCTAATGGGAAGCAACTTTACTAGATTGAAAGACAAGTTAAGTTTCTTAACTTATATTGTTGATTATCTGGGTTCTGTTATATGGGTGTTAATAATGGACAGTTACAGGAAAGGTATCAAAAAGCACACTGGCCAAGCCTCCACTCATAACAAGTTCCATACACAGGCCCAGCTGAGACAAGGAATACTCCCTGACCTTATGGGACTTCCACCTTCATAGAAGAGGGCTTTGAAAGACCTTTTCTAAAAATGAGTATAAAGCTAGTACACTTAGATTTCAGTAAACAGTATTATTGCCAAAAATATTTTCCAGAGAATTTTGCAAAAAGTTAACAGAAATCACACTTGTTCAAAGATAAACTTTGCAAATTTGTCCTGGTCAAGGACTCAAATGACGTTTAATAGATCTGTAATTCAGAGTAACTCCTCCTCCCTCCCTCACCGCCCCCAAGAAAGTCCTCTCCTTACCAATACCCTCTGATTTTATTTTGGCATGCTGTCAGTGGATTTTGCAGTGACTTTGTTCTCTGGCTTACAAAATGCAGAGATGATTTAGAATATCCACTTTTAAGCCTTGTTAATGTTGATGTCAGAGTAACATGATTTGCTTTAGGAGAATTAGTTTCAAACATAATGAGCATTCACTGCTAACATAGCTGTAAAATGTTGCCATGGTGTCAAGTTAAATTGATAAAATGTTCTTAGTGTGAGGAAGGCCTTGATTAGACTGTGAGTAGGAATATACTGCTTTTCATTTAAATTCACCATTATAAAGTTAAAGCCAATAAAAAGCTGTGTTTTAACTTCTGCTACAAAGGAGTGCAAATTTAAGCCCCAACAACTAGCAGCTGCTTTTTAATTATTAAAAAAAATGCAAACCCAAACAACTTTTAAAGTTGTTTCTGCTTATGTCACAATAGAGTAATTTCAAGTTTTATCTTTTGTCTTTCATGATGTGCCTACTTGTGGGCTCCAGAACTTTGCTTACATATACACATCAATTTTTCATGCAGAACAGTTTCAGTGAGTGAAGCAGCACCACTTATACACACCGCTGAACACATGCTTAAATATTTTGGTGGCTTGATCCAGCTTACAGAGTTTTAAGTTTTCAGCTGCAAACATCACCACTGAAGAAAATCTCTTCAGTGCCACAGTAATACAAACTATCAACTCATTCTTGGCCATTTATCAGAAACAGCAAAGTCCTCCACCTTGCTGCAACCAGCTGTATCAGAACATAAAGCACAAAGAATTCATGCTGCATGTTTTTGTGGCATCTAACAAATACTCTGGATTTTTACACATACAGGTAAGATTTCAAAGATTAGAAATTATAACATGTTCTCCTCTATGTGGCCCGGTCACCTCAGAAATGCAGCTTGATACAATTCCATGCTTTAATATCCTGAATTTTAAAATCTAAGACGAATTAAAGGCCAAATTCTGTAATTTGATTTATTGCACAGGACTAATTTGCATATAGAAGAAGATGCTTATATCAAAGGCCAATAATCATTACATAAATATCCTTACTAATTTGAAGGTGATTTCTAAGGACTGTATTTTCTAGTGGCCAGTCAAATTTCTGTTAGTCACTCAGGCCTAACTTGGATGGCTCATTAAGATTTACTATCATTTTCTTTCATATTTACTTATTTTTAAAGGCCTGTGATTAAGAGACATGTCTTAGTTTTTAACTTTAAAACCATGGGCCTAATGCAGTTTACTGATACAGTTAATGCTAAATTTTAACTCCGGTTTTCAAGTGGCATTCTAAAAAGTAGAAAGGAAAATAGCTGTTATCTTGTTACTTCCTGATCGGGATGCCAGCTCTTTTACACATCACAGTAGGAAAAATGCAAAGAGAGAAACATTAGTGAAGAAAATAGGAACATTATTATCTCAGCTATTTAACAGAATTTTATTGAGTGCTTGCACAGGTATACCTAATGGAACAGACTGATTCACTTTACAGATGCAATGTTTATGCCTTTAGGAAAGCATCCCTTAAAAATTTTGACCATTACTGAATAAGATCAGAATCAGAGGTAGTGCATATATGCCTCTGCTTGTGTAGCTTCCTGTAGAATTTGTGAATTGCTTAGTTTCAATCATAGTGTAAGAATTGCTGTATACAGTTATGTCCTCCACAGGGGATATCTGATACTAAAAAGCTCAAGCAAATTAAATATACTTGTCAAGTGCCCATCAAAGAAAAAAAAAACATATTGAAAAGTTATGAAGTAAGGTTGCAACGAAAATTGAGATAATAAGATGCAAAGTAATGAAAATACATCAATCATCTTATTTCCACCTAAGAAACTCCAAGTCCACCAGTGTAACTGTAAGCACAAACAAGGTAGGATTTTTTTCCAGCCTCTTCACAGAAAAATGGTGCAACCTAAAATGAGACTATTGATTACATGGCTTTGTTCCTGGTATTTTGCACTGTATCACTCCCAATAAAATCATTTTTGGTGGACACTGGCAAATATATATACCTGTAGCCCAAAGGGAATTATTAGCATATGAGAGTCACGTGAGGATGCAGCATTTTACCAGTAAAAGTATATGAAACTCTATTGTAATAAACAGAAAATCTCCATGTAAACGATTTCCTATTGTTGGTCCAAAGCCAATTTCAGAGCAACATTGACATGTCTGTGACCTCAGAAATACAAAGAATATATTTTATCTATTCAGTGCATGTGTACTTGGAGAAGCCCACCTACCTAGACTGTCAGGAATGTGTTTATATGGCGCACTTTCTGCAGCTGTGAAGTCAAGCACAGTAAAAAGGTTCAGCATGTACTACTCAACTAGGTTATGCTTGTCTGGCTGTGCATGTGTTCCCACAAGGAGGATATCCTTTTCTGGCACGACTGAAAACATGATTAATATATGTCAGTCCAAAACATTATTATTTTGGATACCAACCAAATGGAAGCTGAACCCAAACTTCATTCTGTAGCTCTGCACCCACATGGATGACAGTGAATCAGGTCTGTTGCACTTTACCATAGACATGTCAGGTAGAAGTTTTATTGTTTTATTTCATGGTGATGAATCTAAACCACTACCGCTAGTAGGAGCCTAAAAACGCTTAAGAACTGCTCCGTTTCGGTAGTCTCGGATTGTGTGATTTACACTTTAAGGTGAGCATCTCGAGAATGACGGCCGGGCCTCGCCGCGACTCCGGCAGGAGGTGCCCGCTCGGCGCGGCTGGGACGGGGCGGCGGGAGCATCCCGCTGCGCGGGGCGTACCCGCTGCCGCCCGGGGCTCATCCCGCCGCCCGAGGCGCATCCCCGCCGCCCCGGACGCGGCCACGCCGCGGGCTCCGCGCAGGGACGTGCGAACGCCCGGGCCGGTGGCACGGCCCCGGCAGTGAGAGCGGATGCGACTCAAGCGAGATGCAGCCGAGGT
>VXAD01001741.1:1627767-1662292 GCA_013399195.1 Dicrurus megarhynchus
AAAAAAAAAAAAAAGAAGTGGCGGGGCTCTTGGCCGCCCCGCTCAGGCGGCAGCTCCCGGCTGCCCGCGGCGGTGGGGGCGGCCGGGGCACCGCCTCCGCCGGAGCTGCCCGGCTGCGGCTGGCGCGGCCCCCGTGGCGCCGGACTGAAGCCTTGAGCGGGGCTTTCGTCCTCGCTGCTCGGGGGAACGTGGCCAAATCGGCCCGTGGGTCGGGGCTCAGCGAGCTCCTCGTGGTCAGGGACCGCAGCGCGGGGTCCTGCTGGATCCCCATGGACTCGAAGGTGGTGGCTTTGCCTGCGGAAGTAAACAAGCCTTTGCGATGCAAAACTGACCTTTTTTTTTTTTTTTTTAATTCCTCTAGACCTGAAACTTGGCAAAAAAGTTAATGAAGGTAAAACGAAAGAAGTGTACGAGCTGCCAGATATCCCGGGATGTGTTCTCATGCAGTCAAAAGACCAAATAACGGCGGGAAATGCAGCCAGGAAGGACCGAATGGAAGGGAAGGCTGCCATTTCCAACACAACAACTAGCTGTGTCTTTCAGCTGCTTCAGGAAGCTGGTAAGTATTTTAAAGGTAGAGTGTATATGTCTGTATGTTACAGACATTATCACAAACCAGTAAGGTTTTATAAAAGACTTTATCCTGCCTTGAGCCTCTGGTGGTTTTTTAGTTTCATTTCTGTTAGTTGTTAATTACTCGATGAGTGACTTGTTCATTTGGAACATGAGAGTATCTGCAGTAATCTAGTGTTGCAGATAACTGCAATAGTTTCTCCTGCTTGTTTGGACACGCCCCTAATCCCCTCCCCTCTGCTTTTGTTAGTTCTTCCATATCCTACATCTCCTTGCCTGTAACTCTGGGCTGGATGCATCTGCCTTGCTTTACTACATCTGCATGCCTAGAACGCACTGCTGGCTAGTGGCACTACCAGACTTTGTCTAGGCTGTGTGAAATCTGTGTACGTAAGCTGAAGCATAAAATTAGAGTGTCTTCCCCACCCCCCCCTCAGTTGTGTGTTTTAGCAGCATAAACTTCCTGTAACCTTTGCACCTGACATTTGCAAGGACCACATTGCAAAATACATTTATCAGTCTGTATTGAATGTGTCAGGAGCTTAATCCTTACTTTAAAAGATTCAAAGTATTTCTGATGCTAGAAGTGAGCTTTCATGGGGCACATAACTAACTTGAGTCACTCAAGTAAGTTTTGCCCTGCTCTTCCAAAAATGGAGCCAGTAGCTTTGCTTTGAGAAAGCATTTTGAAGTGTCTTTGACTGAGTAGTTTGCAAGTTGCAAAGAGGAATTTGTGCTGGTGGTGAGTCTGCTAACAGTATTAGAATACAGGCACTAGTAAGCTTAGTTAAGACTGCTTATAGCTGTGTGCTCAGTATGCCTTGAAACATTCACACAGAGACTGCTTCAGGCACCAGCTGAGTTATTCTAGAATTTGTATTATCTGTTATAAGGTGTAGTGATAGCTCTCAAGCAAATTGTGAAGTCCTAGCATGTTTCATGTGTGGGGAAGAGAAAGTTTCTCTAGAGTTATGTCTTTGTCTTGGCCTATATTTTAAGAATGACTTACACAGAAATATGTATCAAGTAATTCAGTGTAACCCTGAGTCACTGTCTTTCTCGGGAAGCCTATTGTGCATACAGTACTAAGAAGCCTCCTAAGTATTTAACTATATTTGCAGTTGATTGAAACTTCTAGTTTTCATTTAGGAACAATTAGTGTAGACGTTTTGCCTAATTCTTGAATGGCAGTAGTTAAGATAACGATCAAAATAGTTCATACCCTAGAGATGTGCAGTTTTAACATGAAGAAGCCATTCTGTTGACCTCTCAAAAATCCATGAGTGGCTTGTACTCATAACTTCCACAGGTGCCATGGAAAAACATGCAGAGTAAACTGCAGCTGCATTTTAAAGCAACTAAAGAACTTTCAGGGTTCTTCTCCAATTTCCTTATTTGAGTGGTGTAAATGCAGATAGTGGCAATGCCTCATTGTAGAGGTAGTTTGTTTGCCTTGCGCAACTCTTCTTTACCTCCTCTTTCAGAGGTGATGATTTACGAAGTTCTGTTAAAGTTTCTCTCTCTTTTATAATAGAGCTAATGTCAGCCCAGCAAAAGCACACATCTGCACTGATGAAAAATGTAGTAGTCAAACAGACAGGGACAGTTGACTTAATGTGCAGTTGACTATTTAAATCATTCTGCCTTTGAGGGAAATGCACCAAACTTTGAAGAATCAGTGTTGTTACTATATTTTAAGACTTTTTGTTTCTTCCTTTATGGTTCTGGAAGTGGAATGGAATAGAACTGCTTGGTTTGACTGAGTGCAGCTCCTTTGCCTTCTGTTTCTGGCAGATGCTGATTGGGCTTGGCAGTTGTCTTGCCCTGGCTGGGGAGAAAGGTGGGACTTTCCTCAAGAGTGAAATTGAAAAAAGAGCCATTTTGCACTTGGCGTGCTGATCTGCATGTTGGCTGTCCCTGTTTAATATGGGTTCAATCATTTACAATTATGTAGGAAGGTTGACTTGTTGCAGCATGTTCGAGTGCACATGCTTCTGAATGTTACTGTCTTTTGCCTAATAAATCACCAAGATCTAGTGTCCTAAATAACTTAGTTTGTGATGAAAGGGAGGGCAAAGCCATTCTCTCTGCCCCACCTGCTTTTATGAAGCAAAGTAATGAAGACTGCTGTGCTCTGTTACTCCTTTGAAAGGTTCCAATTACTGTTCGAGCGATAATGAATCTTTCACCAGAGAGCGTGGTTGGGTACTTGGTTGCTGCTAATTTATTTTTTTAAACAAACAAAAACATTGTGAAGGATAGATTTGATTTTTTTTAAGGCTCTGTGAACAAAATTGTTTTCAAGAATAGGATTTCTGAGTTACAAATGAGAGTTGTATGATAAAATTGGAAAAACTAATGACTTGTGGAAGATACTTGTCTTTTGCAAGGCTGGAGTGGGCTTAAAATATCCTGAAGAGATTCAGTGTGTCCTTTAAGTCCAGGGAAGAACAAGATTCAGATGTACTTAAAATTAAAGATGTTTCAACTGTAGGGTGTGTGTACTAGTGGAACTAAGTTGCCATCTTTATATTTAGGAATCAAAACAGCTTTTGTCAGGAAACAGAGTGACACAGCATTCATAGCAGCTCACTGTGAAATGATCCCAATTGAATGGGTGTGCAGAAGAATTGCCACTGGCTCCTTCCTCAAGAGAAACCCTGGTGTCAAAGAAGGCTATAAGTTTTACCCACCCAAAATTGAGATGTTTTACAAGGTAAGTTTCCTTTGCTGTGATGTTAATAAAACTTAAGCAGAGCTAGAAGTCTGTATTATCTCCTTTAAAATGCTGACAGATAAAGCAAGTATGCTAGTGGCTGACCAATCCTTTCAGTATCAGTAGTGTGCCATCCTAATGCTTTCTGCATTCTTGTCCAACAGCTGTTTTGTCCAAAGTGCATACAATGCTGGCTTACAGTGCAATCAAAGAATAATAAGCCAGACTGTACGTGAAAATAGAAAAATGTAGGTATAAGGGCTTTTTAGGCATAAGCTTAATGCATCAGTTGAAACGGATGTGTTGATATATTTGAAGGAATTAAACAGTACTTGCATGGTGAGGGTAAGTAGCTAGCTAATCGTTTAGGATTCTGAACTCCTTTGGGAATGTTTGCTGAAAGATGTATCTGGTGAATTGTAATCTAAAAAAAAAGTGTCGTTTGTGGTGTATCCTGTCACTCTTGAAAATGGTCCGGTGTTACAGCAAGTGTTTTCAATGTTACAGTCATTTTCTTAATGCTAATCATAAAATACTAGATTGAAGCCTGTATTTGTTACTTGGAAAACCCCCCCCACAAAACCTTATATCATTTAATGGTTATTTTCCTTTTTTAGCAAGCTTAAACTACATGATGTATTTGTTCTGGTTTTCTTGACAGGATGATGCTAATAATGATCCACAGTGGTCTGAGGAGCAAATAATTGAAGCAAAATTCTGTTTTGCTGGACTTAATATTGGCCAGACTGAAGTGGATATTATGTCTCGTTCTACTCAAGCCATTTTTGAGATCCTGGAAAAAGCATGGCAGCCCCAAAACTGCACTCTTGTAGACCTGAAGGTATAAGCATCTAATTTCTCATGATCCTGGTTTTGACAGGAAAAATATCACTGTAAAATTACTAAAATAGGATTCTTACTGTCTTTTTTAGATTGAATTTGGTGTTAATGTGCTGACAAAAGAAATTGTTCTTGCTGATGTTATTGACAATGATTCATGGAGACTGTGGCCAGCAGGAGACAGAAGCCAGCAGAAGGACAAACAGGTGGTGCTTTAATCCTTACCTTCTAAGTGAGCAGGGGAGAAGAATGAAGAAAGTAAACCCTACAGTTTTACATCTGCTTTCAGAGTGGCTTTTCTAGATAGTCTTATCTTGTTACAGAGTAGTTTGTATGGTACCTCACATCCAAGCCTGTTCTCATTAAATAGTTTATCTGGTTTATGGTAGAAAAAAAATTCCTGTCTGTCTGTCTTCAGCTGGAATACCCAGCAGCACTATTGACTGGAGCTATCATAATGTAGTGTGGGGTTTCCAGGAATGATAGGGATCTCTGACTTGTGCAGATAATAATAAAATAGTTGGATAACAGATCAGTGAGAAGAAGAGAAGCTTTGGTTCCCAGGTCTGCCTCCAAGTTTCTCAGTTTATTCAGAGGGGTATCCTCTACTAGTAGAGATTTAGTGATACTTAGGAGGGAACTGCAGTGAGGATGCTTTTCTTTGTTATTTATTTTGGTTAACCATGAATTCAATAATGTTGCCTCCAAAAGTGTTACTAATAGACTGGGCCCACATATGAGGCCTGCAAATGAGCTTGAAACAGAACTTGCCCAATATTTAAACTTATAGCATTTATACTTCTCAAATATCTCGGAATTACCAGATGAGTAGTTATGAAAGGAGCTGGTTTGGGAATGCTGCTGCCAGGAGTTTGTCATGGTTGTTGAGACTAGTAACAGAGACCCTGTGAGAGAAAGTGTTGTAAGCCACAGGGGAAGATTTCAAGGTGTACGCAGGAGGAAGAGTATTAATTTTAAATTGTGAAGCGGACCTGTTCTGTTGTTTACTTGACCTGAATTATGCAGTAGCATGCTTGAGTGAACTGCTGTGACAGTCCCCTAAAATAAGGTACATGATAACATCATGTAGAACCTAGGTTGGCTACTACAGTGCTACTGCAGGCAGTCATGTCATTACAAATCCAATTTTAAAGAAGTTGTATGTTTTTTCTTAAATTTTCCCTGTGGAAAGCTTCCAAAACCTTAATACCCTTGTGGCTGAAAGTCTGTTGTATTGTAAATGGCCATAAATTGCAATGTAGAAGGTTCTTTATTCCTGGAATTGTTAGAAACTGTGTAAATATTTCATTTTATATGATAACAATAATTCTTATCAATTATGGTAGCAAAATTAGTCTTTTGTGTACCCATACCACATTAACTTCATCTGCTGGTTTTGGCTGGGGTAGGGTTATTTTTCCTGACAATGACCAGTGTAGGGCTGTGTTGTGGGTTTGTGCTGAACACAAGGTTGATAATAAAAAGATGTTTCTGTTACTGCTGAGCAGGGCTTACACAGAGCTAAGGCCTTTTCTGCTTTTGGTACTGCCACATTGGCGAGGAAGTTGCGGGGGGATGCATGGGAGGCTGGGAGGAGACACAGCTGGGACAGGTGACCCCAACTGACCAAAGGGATATTGCAGACCATGTGGCATCATGCTATGTGTATAACGTGGCGGGGAAGGAGGAAGCAGTGGTGGGGAGACGTTTAGAGTTGATGGCATTTGTCTTCCCAAGTCACTGTTACGTGTGGTGGGGCCCTGCTGTCCTGGAGATGGCTGAACACCTGCCTGCCTGTGGGAAGCAGGGAATGAATGCCTTGTTTTGTTCTGCTTGCGTGTGCAGCTTTTGCTTTGCCTAGCAAACTGTCTTTGTTGCAACCCATGAGTTTTCTCGCTTTCACCTTTCAGATTCTCTCCCTGATCTCTGGTCGGGGAGTGAGTGAGAGGCTGTGTGGGGCTTGGCTGCTGGCTGGGGTTAAACCACAACACTTCACTGCTTTTATTTTCCTCTTTTCAGTCCTATCGGGACCTGAAAGAAGTGACTCCTGAAGCACTGCAAATGGTTAAGAGAAACTTTGAATGGGTTTCAGAAAGAGTGGAGGTACCCGTTTTTATGAACAACACATCTAGACTTTGATAACTGTATGCCTTCAGTCATGTTGACTGCTTTTATTTCCCTCCTTCCTCTCTACTCTTTTCCATAGTTGCTTCTAAAATCAAAGAGCCAAGGTAGAGTTGTGGTGTTAATGGGATCTTCTTCTGACCTCAGTCACTGTGAAAAAATAAAAAAGGCATGCGCAACCTTTGGAATTCCTTGTGAATTAAGAGTGACCTCTGCTCACAAAGGGCCAGATGAAACCCTGAGGATCAAAGCAGAATATGAAGGTAAATGCCAAGAAATACTGATTTGGATTGACACAGTGTCATGTTTCAGAATGACTTGGCAGCTTAAAAAGATTTATGTGGGGTTTTTCCATATTTTGTTAAACAGAACACCAAGCCGTTATAATTCTGTTTCACGCTTGCTAGTAGCATGACTGCTCTAAGTAATTTTGGAGTAATGTATTGTCCTGCTGCCCAGCCACAACTTCCATTACTCAAAGTCTAACCTCTGCTTTTATCCCAGTACTAGAACTGCTTTGCCCAAGCCTTGATCATGTTAATAGATTTATTATAGCATCTTGCTGGTGATGCCAGCCTTTCTGAAACAAGGAAGAACAACAGTTTCTCTAGTTGACTCAATATTCTTATGTGTTATATTAGGCAGATGTTGCTCCCACTGTTTTTTCTGTTTGATGAAAATGTTCTTGCTTATAACTTTAGATGCTACGAGAAAAAGATTGCTTTAAAGTACTCTCTTTGCCAAGAAAACTTAACATCTCTTCAAAATTGTTTACAGCCTAGCAGAGGAGATATAGGAGTTATTTATTTTTGTGGGAGTATACACATTCTACACATACCATTCTACTTGGTGAAACTACGAATGTGATAACCATAGCTAAACCACTCACTTTGAGGTAAACTGTTTCAGAGTTAAGGAGAGCAACACTTAAAGATGCTAGAGGTTTAATGGCTATGTTCTCTACAAAGCTAAGCAGCACCTCTTCCTCTGATAGTGAGACTTCCCCTCAGACGCAGGGTAAGAAATGCAAATTTCAGCTATGGTAAACAGTAGCTGGGATTTAAGGATGTAAGATTTCTTAGAAGTTATTTCTGTAAAGGAAGAAGTTGGACACAAAATTTTAGTGCAATGTAATGGAATTGAAAAGATAACCGCAAACACAATTGTGAACTCGAACAAAGTTCCTATGAAAGCAAGTGGTAGAGAACCAGGTGGATTGCTTATCTCTGAATGTCTTCCTCCCCACCAGGAGATGGAATCCCAACAGTGTTTGTTGCAGTAGCTGGCAGAAGCAATGGTTTGGGGCCAGTAATGTCTGGTAACACTGCTTACCCAGTTGTCAACTGCCCTCCACTCTCAGCTGACTGGGGTACTCAGGATGTGTGGTCCTCTCTCAGACTACCCAGTGGTAAGTTGATCTTCACCTTATGCTCTTGTTCTGATCTAGCTCTATTTTTTTGTTGTTGTTCTAGTGTACACACATGAGGCAAAGCATTGGAAAAGCAGCTGGATCAGTACCAATCAAAGTCTGGAATTAAGTCACATACAGTCTTTGATTTCTTAATGGCAGAAAGCCCAATAGAGCAAAGATTACATAGGAGTAATCTTTAAAAAAAGTAAACCTTGGCTTATCCTTGCTAAATGTTTCATTTTGAAATTAAAATAGTAATAATGGGAATTTGAATGATTTAATATTGATGCATTTTCCTTATGATCAAAGGTCAAATAGTATCTTTTTCAACCATCAGTGTAGGTAAGACTCTTAACTACTAATTCAGTGCATTTTTACCTGTATGATTTTTAACTTTGTTAGTAACTTGAGTAGAGGTCCAGAAGTCTGTTCCCTCTGTGTAAGGGAGTCATTTGCATTATGATAAACCACGGCTTTTGGTTTAAAGTGCCACAAAGCAGTCATATTAGAAGTAATGAAACATGTGACGCTTCACTGGCTTTAAAACTGGATCATGTGGCTCCTGGAGGTTAAAACAAGCCTTGTCTTAAATTATTCTTCAGAGAAAATGTTTTGACTATAAACTATACTTTAGTAAGTGGCATTCTCTTCTCTGCAGGTCTTAGCTGTCCTACTACTCTGTCACCTGAAGGAGCTGCCCAGTTTGCTGCCCAGATATTTGGTTTAAACAACCATTTAGTGTGGGCCAAACTGCGATCAAACCTGTTGAACACCTGGATCTCCTTGAAGCAGGCTGACAAAAAACTTAGAGAATGCTCCTTGTAAGTCACACTAACAAGTAACTATTATTAGTTACGCAGTGATAATGGCGTGTGCATATTCATTCATATTAGGATTTACCCTCAAAAAGTCCTGCATCATTTCTTGCAGAAGAAAGCATTGTTAGAGCAGAAGAGGAAATCTGTTGTGTTGTTATCCTTCCCTTGAGTATTTTTTTAATATAACAGCTAAATAGAGATGGGGAAGTAGTATTTTAGGTATCTCTTTCTGTTGCTCCAGAATGGTGCTGTTCTGCTTTTTAGTCTATCCTGTTAACTACAGACTATGTCAAGAGAATGATTTGGTGCCATCTAAATAGAATACAACTAGTCTTCTGCATTTCTGTAACAGTAACATTCTCCCATAGTATTAATGTATGTCTTGAACCTTATTAACTGAACTGGACTGCTGCCTAAAGCCAGTGTTGATGCTGTTCTGCTTGCAATGATAGTATGCTTTCTTTAGCAATAAAACGGCAACATATGCTGTATTAATAGGAAAAGGGTGTGGAAAAATGTTTTAAGAGCCTGAAATAAATACATGCCTTATTTTAAAAAAATGTATATACATACATGTATCTTTTAAAAAAATATGTGTGTGTATATTTACCCCATTGATATCTTTTGGAATGATGTGATGAAGTTGACACCAATTTGCTTGTTCATAACAAGCTATAAATACAAACGGCTTGAGTGGCCTGTAACTTGGCTTGTTGTCTGTTTGCTCTAACTCTTGCCTAGTCCAGGCTTTGTCCTTTTAAATACTAGGCAGATCTACCTTCAGTAGTCCTATAGGGCCTGTGTGATGATGTTGGACTGTCTTCATACACTTCAATAACTGTAGCTATTCTATGTCCGTATTTCCTCACTCTGTTTCTGTGGAAATTTTACTGAACTGAACAGGGGAACAAATAATAAAGCAGCAAACTACTGGGGGGAAATCTAAGCATGACTTTCTTTTCTTTGCACACACCAGTCTTCTGAGTAGGTAAGATTCTAACAAATATGCAATTACTCAAAGTATGTAACACCTATGCTTTTATAGTTATAAATAAACTATTGAATGCAAATCTGCTTCATGGAGATTTATTAAGTACACTCAAAAGTAGCTATCAGCTGTGGTACGTAACTTCAGGACCTCAAATTAGGTAATAATCTTGTAAGAAGCTTATGCACTAAAACCTGCATGGAACACTATGAGGTGACAGTCTTCTGGAAGATACTCTGCTACTTGATTGTCTCAGGAGTGTTGCTTTGTTCCTGAAGTACTCCTCTGTGATGGTGGGGTAGGTCAGGCTTACTCTGTAGTGTAACTGGATTATATGCTGCTGCTGGCCTTCTTCACAGGCACTGACCACATCTTGGGTATCTGTATAGAAGAGCTCCAAGCAGTGTTCTCTTGAATGCAAGGGCTTAAAATTGGTCAAAGCTTACCCTAAAGTAAAAGAACTAGAACTCTTTTTTTAAGATCTAGGGCTTAAGAATTAGGGCTTCTAATGAATCTCTAAATGAATTATCAATAGTAGTGAGGATTAGTGAAGAAGCAAGAGGCTGAAATTCCTTTGTGGCAGGATCCTGGATGAGGGCATTTAGTCTATCAGCATAGTTGCAGATAACATCAAGGTGGGTTGGCATGTTGATCTGCTGGAGGGTAGAAGGGCTCTGCAGAGGGATCTGGATAGGCTGGATTGATGGGTTAGGGCCAGTGGTATGAAGTTCAGCAAGACCAAGTGCTGGCTCCTGTATTTTGGCCATGCTAACCCCAGGCAGCACTGCAGGCTGGGGAAGAGCGGCTGAAAAGCTGCCCAGTGGAAAAGGACCTGGGGGTGCTGGTCAACAACAGCTGAACATGAGCCAGCTGTGCCCAGGTGGCCAAGAAGGCCAATGGCATCCTGGCCTGTATCAGCAATAGTGTGGCCAGTAAGACTGGGGAACTGATACTCCTCCTGCACTGGTGTGGCTGCAGCTTGAGTGCTGTGTCCACTTCTGGGCCTCTCACTTTAAAAAGGACATGGAGATACTGGCACATGTCCAGGAAGGGGCAACAAGGCTCATGAAGGGTCTAGAAAACACATCCTGTGAGGAGTGGCTGGGGGAGCTGGGTTTGTTTACCCTGGAGAAGGCTCTGGGAGGACCTCACTGCTCTCTACAACTCCCTGAAAGGAGGCTGCAGTGAGGAGGGGTTTGATCTCCCCTGCTGTGCCTTCAGTGAGAGGATAAGAGGAAATGGCCTAAAGCTGAGACGGGGGGATTCAGATTAGATACCAGAATTTCTTTTTCACTGTTAGTGTTGCCAGGCATTGGAGTAGGTTGCCCAAGGAGGTGGTGGAGCCACCATCCCTGGAGGTGTTCAAAAGCTGTCTGGATCTAGTCCTGAGTGATTAGATTTAGGGGTTACAGTGACAGTGCTGGGTGGATGGTTGGACTTGACGATCTTAAGGGTCTCTTCCAACCTTGATGATTCTGATTCTGTATTGTATTTGTGGAAGCACTGACTTTGAACTAAAGACCTCAAGACTGCAGGATTTTTTTAGCAAGCAAACTATTTACTGAGTTAGTACATGCCTGCATACTTGCTGAGGCACATCTGAAAGCATGCCGTCAGCCAGCTCTCCTGACAAGACAGTGATGTTAACTTCAACTAGCAGAAGAATTAATGGGGGAAGAGTCCATGCTCTTTTGTTGGCTTGGGTGAGTGAATTGGATCATCTTATAATCAGACAAGCACCAGAGCAAACAACTGCAAAGGAGATTGCAGCATTTCTTCCTCCTGGTGGCAGCAGTCTGCTCACTCAGCTGCATAACAATACACAACCTGAGGGTGAAGTTACACAACAGGTGCAGGTGCCGTTTCCTATTCGGCCCAACCCAGCACTACACTGGGTGTTGGCCCTGATGGGTAATCAACCTGACAAGCTTACTAGTCACCTGGCCACCCTAGCACCATGCTGAGATAGACAACTACACTGGTGTCTCTTCAACCCATAGTGCTGTGCTGGCTGTAGTCTTGCCCTATGCAATAAAAATTAGATGATGATTTGAGTGTTAACACCTGAAATACTCTATTTGGTCTCTAGTTACTTTTCTCAAATTACTGTCACCCTGACTGTATTAACTCCATTTGTAAAATTGTGCCAATTTACACTGGGCATGAGCATGTTGAGTGGTTTAGTTGCCACAGAGATGGTCATTCTTCAGGTTTTGGATGGGATGGGTTGTTTGGGAGGTTTTTGTGCGGTCTGTATTGAACTCTCAGATGCAAATCCTTGCTTGAGGAGTTGCCTTGCAAAGAAGCACTAAGACACAGCAGCTGACATTAACAGTGTGTTGCTGTGATCAGCAGACAAAACCTGCATAAGTCTGTCATATCTGCAAGGACTTTCTGTAGCTGCCCTAAAGGTCAGCTGTTTAGTTTAGCTGAAACTTCTTCACAAAGCTTTTACTGTGAAATGAAAATACTTCCCCTTGATTCATCATTCCAACTATTACATTGATGCAATAGACTGAAAATTGCTCCAGTAGCAGTTGTGCTTTTTTGGTCTAATTTTAAAAACAATCCTAACAAATTCTTAAATAAGAAAGTGATTTTATCTTCACAGAAACTATTACATAGAGCAGTTAATGAAGTTTATTTGTATTTGGTAAATGAGTTGGAATACCTGTAATGAACGTCTTTTAAGCACCTGCTGTGAAACCTAGGACTCCGAATTAGATCATGTCCTAGTTAGCAGTTACCTGCTTAACAGTCTATGTTCTTTAAAGATATCAGCAGAAAAGTGTTTGGACTTAGCAGAAGGAAGTGCTGAGGGCAGAACTTCTTTTACACCCTACACTGCTTCAGGTACAGGTGAGTGGCATCTGGTGCTCAGCCTTGCTAACACCATTTCACTTCCACAAAAACGCCAACCCCCCAAAAACCCCATTTTGTAAAACGAGGGAAAAATCAATCATGGCTCCCACAGGTTTGTTCTCCATCCACAGCTCAAAGGTTAAAGCATCTATCCAGAACACTGAAGGTATGGTTTTAATATCTGCTGTCTGTGGGGAGCTGTAAAAGTGATATGAAGACCTAGGAGAGGATATGCGTTAGACTTCTTGGGGATGGTGTTAAGGCAGCCCCTGTTTTAAAGTAATTCATACCCAAAGAAAAATCATGATTGTTCCTTCACTGGAGTGGGCATTTGGACCTTTTCTTGCAGCCTCACTGATTTCTTTAGCACTGCAACTTAATTGTGAAATGGTGGAAATTCTGAGCCATGTTTTAAAATCAAATCAGAGGTGCCAGTTGCACTATTTGGATTGTGTTGCAGTTGGCATGGCCTATGCATGTTCAGATGACACTTCCTGTTCAAAACTTCCAAAAGCTTACATGAGAACGATCAGTTTCTGGCCTCAGGCAAAAATAAAGTATAAATGTTGGAACACTCAAAACTTGTTTCAAAGTATGTACTAGAGGAGAAAGTTACAAAAGTTTCATTGAGGGTTAATTAAAAAAAAAACAACAGCAACAACAAAAACCTCCAAACCAACAAGAAAACCCCCGACATAAACTCGGAATTTCCTGCGGAGCTTAAGTGCCTCTAGAATTGTATTGCAGTCCCAGTTCCCAAATCCCTGTTCCATTTATGATCTAAATGTGTGCATTCAAAGCTCCTCACTGTTGCTGTGCAATGGCTGCCTGGGTGAGAGGGACCTGAAGCCACTTAAGCATCTGCACTTTTGCAGAAGCATTTTAGATCTTAATAGGGCAAAACAGCCTCTTACCAATCAGCCTTATCAGGAAACACAAAGTTAGTGTTCCAGTTGGGACCTCGAAGCACATCAAGCCACACAAAACCTAATATGCACTCTGCATGTTAGAACAGCCACCCTGGTTATAAGCAATTTGATCCCCTTTCTACTGGACGAAAGGACAAAACTTAACCCTTCCCTCAGTTCTTAGAAGAGTGCTTTCACCACTGCAGGCATGCAGAGATCTATGGAAAGGCAAGCTCTTGATCTCCCCTTTTCCCCCCACACTGTCTCAGTTTGTTTCCTTAAATAACTGCAAGAGAGCTTCGCTCTAGAGCTTTGGGTTTCTGCGTTGGCAGTCTTGTAGCAGGCCTCAGACAGGTCCTGTTATCTTTCTTCTGTATTAATATGATGACTATGACATGTCAGTTCAGCTACAGTGAGGAGCTTTCCACAGCATTTACTTCCTGAAGAGTATTCCCTGAGTGCAAAGGTGATCTTAGACAGATTTGTTGTTCCTTGTGGGAGGTAAAATTCAAAACTTCTTTAGGAAGGAAGGAAGATGTATTTGCACAGAAGTTGGTAAAAGAATGAACTGTAACAGCTTTTCTCTCTCTCTCCCCTCCTGATGACAGATGTCATCACCAGTAGGAGGATATCTTCACAGAAAAATAGTGCAGCAAACAAGCTGCCAGAAGCTCAACAGATGCTTGTGAATATCAAGCATTAAGTTCAAGTCTTTTTCAACGACAGAGCTTTTCACAGAAAAGAATAGGCTGTCGTTCATTTGGTGCTTCCCAGACTCCAGGATTTCATCCAGCAGGCAGCTGAAGCATCTGGAGAACGGGTCTGATACACTGACAGGGAAAGAGGATGGGCTGTGGCCCCTGCAAGGAACCCTCAGTCATAACTGAGTGAGGTCTGATGCAAGAAGGGAAACATGAAAAAGAAGGAAAAAAACAAAGAAAAGAAAGAAACATCGCCCCTCCCTTTACAGCACTGTCAGGGAGAAGCTACTAGCTGACTTTGCCAAGCCCCTCCTATAGGTCTTTATGCTGATAAAAACATTCTCAGCTGACAGACCAGAAAGCTCTTGAGCACAAGGAACCAAAACTCACTCAAATAAGTAATATAATTAAGATGCCAAGCTCCAGAGAATTTGGATTGGAAAGTGACTGTATTTGTCTTAATAAGGCACAGCCTCCAGTTTCCCATTACATCACTTTCCTTTTCTAACACTAACCATCTACTAAATGGCCAGTTTCATAGCTAGTACAGGTTCATATTCAGTATGCTTTAAAAGTTATTTCCAATATAGGACATCTTTCCAACTTACTTACCAAACAAAACCAAACCCCTCAACTGGAATTATAAAGACTTCTTTACCAACTGCTTTCTCTCTAACACTCTAAGCATTTTGTCCTAGAGAGCCTGTCACATCCTCACAGGCATTTCTGACTCCAATTTAACTACGTCACTTCTACTATCAAGAGTGCAATTTTTTTTTTTTAATCCACACTGTAATCCTGCTATTGGTCTTTGCTCGTAAAAGCAGTTGCAGTCATGAGCGTACAGGAAAGCATAACTTCACAAAAGTCAAGGCTCAGTGGAATCTATTTTGTTTTGTTTTGGTAAAGGTCTTAGAGTATCTTAAACTAAACATTTTACAACTTTAGATTTTTTGGCTCTTTTAATTGTAGAAAAGCATATAAATGAAAGGATAATGGACAGATTTCAGCATGATACCATGGATACTATCTTCCTTAAACAGGAAGTAGTTTTATCTTCTAAATGGAAAACCTTCTTCCCATTATAAATCCAGTTGTAGAAATTTAGGTCTTTACAGTCAAAGTCAGTACTGAAAAAACATCTCATCCGTGGTGAGGTGCAGGCCAGGCAGATGTGGTTTGTCTACTCCTCCTGAGAGTACTCAAAAGACAACCATTCTCTCTGGGAACTGTCCCTGCCTCAATGTCAAGTGAGCAGAGCCTGGTACTGTGGGGCTCCCCCGTGCTGTTTTCCAGGACTCAGCTGTGCAGGTAACTCTACCCTGTCTCATTTGTCATTAATGCAAGTGAGCCTAAAGCACAATTTGAGTATCTAGCAGATATTTACCCCACCCCACACATGCTGATGCAGAGCTCAAAGGAATGGGTTAGATCACTTAAAAACCAGAAAAGATGACTAAGTTTTGTAAAGCATTTAGCAATGTTTGAATCTGGCCTCATCTTTCACGGGGTTCAGAACAAACATCTTTCTATGAATGTTCTAACATCGCTTCAAGTTTCTCTCTCATCAACGTATCTTACAGTCATCTTTGCACATTTTCCTTAAAGAAACTCAGGGCCAATAAAAGGCCCACACAGAAACGATTTACTAGAATGAATGTGACAAATATTTGCCAATTGCCAAAAGAAAAATCAAGTGAGATGGAGAAACATGAAGTTGCCATTTCATACCAAGAAAGTTGAAGTTTCTAAACCTAATGTTCATCAGTGCTCATCCAGGGCAGCAAGCTGTTACAAGAAATGATGTTTGGTAAGAGTAAAAGGCTAGAGGTGAATATTAATCATAAATTAAGAATTTCAGTGAGATCGCTGGCCATAATTTAAGAAAACTGGGAAGATGTCCTTGCCAGAAAGGTTTGAAAAATACACATCACTTCCAGGCAGATATTTCTGGGTATGGTGACTCTACACCACCATGTTGAAGTTTATGAGCTCTCTCATATTAACATACACGCCCATCTGATTCACTGTATAGCTATTTATGGATCACCAATCTTTTGAGACACATCAAGTTTTGTTCTCATGCTTACATGAACATTTCTACATCAACTTGTCAATCTTATGACTGAACAAAGAAGGCACAATCTCATAAATAAGGTGCCCCAACAATACTTTAGAGTATCTCTTGTTGGCTGGTCCAGGAGTGCTGCCCAACAAAGGAGACTCCATTAAATCTGACAGAAAATGAAAGGTTGACTATTTTGTTGACTGTTGTTCATCATCAGGCAAGACTAATCATTAATGGTGTTGTACCTTGCCTACAAAGGAAGTGAGCTTTCCTCTCTTCCCTTTTGCTCATCTAGATCCCTTGCATTCCATTCAGGCTTAATTACATTGATTTTGAACCTTACTATAATAACATAAGGTGATTGAACTTTGTCCTTGGCCAATTGCTGTTTTATTATAAGTTCAACAGCTAAAGAAGCCATGCTGTGTGATGGGGAAGGGGAAGGCAAGAAAATTTAAAAAATAACTCTAAGAAAGTACTTCCCAAATTCAAAATACAACATACAAAGTACAGCATGGTTCTCTCTCCAAACTATTTACTGAAAGGGCTTTGCAAACATTCAGTGGAGTTTGTTGTTCTGCCCCACTGTAACTGCACAAAGCAACAAAATCTGGTACACAAAATATTCACTTTAAAAATTCCAGTATGAGAAACCTCTTAAAAATCTTTCATTCCCAATCTCCATTTTCTATCATTCCCAAGAGCACCTAGAATAATCACATCTGTGGAATGGTTGCTGAAGAGTAGTACTTATAATCAGCCTTAATGCAGCATTTGTTAAACACAGTAACTTTGCTTTTTATATTGTTGTTTTTTTTAAATAAAGTTTTGCCTTACATAGTTTATATATTCCAGAAGTAAAACTCCTTTAAGGACAGGACAGTGCAACCCAATTGATACTTGCATTTTTACTGAATTGAAGTCATGGGAGCGTATAAAGACACTTAAAAGCCACATCTTTCAGCAGAGTAGGGAATATTCAATTTCAAACTCAAGCTCTTGGCAAGAAGGAAAAAAAAATACCACCAGTTTATTTAGGTATTTCAAGCCTGGCTATAGGGACTTTTAACTGCTAAGGAAAAAAAATCCTGCCACCTCCATTCTTAAGAAGATCACGGTGATACAAAGATTACATTTCTAAGGTTATAGCATATGGAAGTGGAAAAATAGAGGATTCCCTTTCTTCTTTTATTATGCAAAAATAAAGCTTTCCAAATATTCATCCAGGACTCTCTATTCATACCCTAAAGGGGAAATTTACCCTAGATAGAAACTGACACCAGAAGATGATCCAGCAGATTTCAGGCTGCCTGTAATATCTCCAGCCTTGAACTCCAGAAGAGAACGAGGCCAGAGTATCTGACTAGCAAGTCAGTGAAATACCTCACTGCTCTGCAAGGACAGTTTCCTACAACTTCTAAGTTTCACAAAATGCAAACTTCATACCTGATTTAAACTAAGTAGTCTGACCAATAATCAGTCTGAGTCAGGTACTACAATCAGAAACAGATTATGTACATACCAGTTACATCATGAAGTGCTCACAACCTTAATGTAGGTTAAACAGCAGCTTCTGGTTTACTTAAGATCCCAGAATAGAAGCACATGGAAAAGGAAAGTGATTTTTAGTTTCTGATAAAGTTAAAAATATTACAAACTTTTAGCTTTTATTGAAAATTAAATATATTAGCAAAAGCAAGATTTAAGAAATATTTTACAAATGATTTACATACAAGAAAGCCAGTATCAGACATATTCACAAATATGCAAACCTTTAATTACAAAAAGTACCTATTGGCAGCATGACGTTAACCTTGCCACTGCAGTGTGCTCTACTATTGATATGAATAAGGCATAGAACTCACATTTGCACCAACTTAAAAGGGTCAAATAAAACTTTAAGCTTTTGAATCCTGGATGCACAATCCCCAACAGACACACGCACGCACACTCTAAGATTTCTTCTTCTAAGCTCTACAAACTAAGTGTGTGCTCTGGAAGAACAGCCTGAAAAGCCCAGTAGAAATGTACTGGTACTAGCATTTAGATTTCAGTTTCCTCTAACATGTACAGGCCTAGGTATGTAAACCATATTCACAGTTTATTTTTAGACAGAAGTACCTTTTTCTTCTGCATTTGTTCCTTAAAGTTGGCTCTCAGTTCAGCATACAGTTCATGTCACCTGTTTTGTGATGCATACATTTACAAGATAACTTAAAAAAATCTGAGCCATATTCATGGTCAAGATAGTTAAACAAGAGTAGTAATATCCAACTGTGACATTCAATACTATATTTCAAATATTTGTGCAAACAGCAAAAGAACAGTTGTATGAGGCAAATATATGTAAAACCTTTATTACCTCCTCAATGTTGTAAACTTGGACTGTCAGCCTTAAGGTCCTGCACTTCCACAGCTTAGAAAAGTCAACTGCTAAAATGATCAAGTCTCAAAAAAGTTCTTTTCTACATAGTGCAAATTTTAATGTAGATAACGTGAAAAACATATCTAGCTGGATTGACTTTGTGCAATTGTCAGTGGTCTTCTCTCGTAGTTGAAGAAAGTGTGCATTCAATGAACCATGTGGTTCAGGAAGCCAAGAGGGTGGAGAGAAAAAACAGTTCCATTACACTTCTCAAACCAGTGCTAGATGTGCAAAGGCAGCAAAAATTCCAGCTGCTACTACAACCAGAACAGAGTAACTTTTCAGGAAGACCCAGGTGGTTAGTCACTTGGACTGGTCTCTAGAAAAATATGTGAGTATATGTTGGATTTTTATCAGACGGTCTTTCAAAGACATCATGGAGAGAACTGACAACTGGTATCTGGGGTCAACTGGAAGAACAGCTAGAAGCCACCAACACCAAGCAGGACCATTGGGCATTGCCTAAAAATAAAACATAAGCTGGTTACCCATAACCAATGTCGTATAGTTGACTACCATGAAGACATCAAAAGACAAAGTCATCGATGACCAAGACTACTTTAAAGCTTGATAATAACTAGAGAATCCCAGATCTATGAGATTAGAAGAGTGCTGAAAGGATCTTTTCTCCTCAACTGAGAAGTCAAACAAAGTACACTTAAACTAAGCTTTATAAAGCAATTATTTTTAAGACAACTTAGGAAGCTCATAGGTTCCTTGGGAAAAGATGGCTAAGTACAGGACAGTCATCCTATAACAAAGCTCCCTGATAAAAATTAAATCTAATACTTCTCATGCTGTTCTTAAGGCTTGAATATTCTTGAAGCCTAATGTTTTCATTATAATTACCTTTATTTGATGGACTTCTCTGTCACCTCCCAATTCTACTCCCTTTCTCATTACCTTCTAGACAGAGCAGGGCTACTTCCTAAGTTTCTTCTCAGCTGTTAAAACATATTCTGTAACTTTTTCCTGTCCTTTAATTACCAACAGCAACCATTAGATGTCAGGCCTTGAACTGGACTTAACACTCCTCAGAGAGGTCCTACCACTGCAGAGAATATTAAGTACCTCAAATGATTTGCAAAAATATTAGTGGTAGTGGTACACTCCAGGATGACATTTCCTCACTTGCAGCTGTATGACACAGTTGACACATTTGTGTCCTATTATAAATCCCAGGTATATACCCACAGTATTGCTGCCCTGCTAATTACTCTGGTTTTGCACATGTATTCCTCTTTCCTAGTATGCTGTTTTAAATCTACTTTTATTAAATTGTTCTAAAATCACTTCTGCCTTCATGCACTGGCCTCTACAGCATCTACAGTCCCCCCAGACAGGTTAATATAGTCTCATAAAAGTATGTAGCAGATGGGTGAGGGACAAGCTCCCCCAAGATCCCAATTCACATATAACTCTGCTTTGAAAACCAATTTTTATGTATTTATAAATGTTACTTTACTACAGCTTCCACTCCCTCAGGTTCTCACCTTTATTAACTGTTTATAATCATCATCAATATAGATTGCTGCAGCTAGTTTCTTAAGAAATATTTGACAAATCCCAGCAGCTGCAGCAGTTTACGGCATTAGCTCAGAAAGGAGGAAAGTGTTATTTGTGATTACCTCTTTGCCAAAGGGCACTGCCTGCACGTGGCAGTTCAGCTTCTTCCCTGACTTTCACAGGGGAGAAAATAGAGGGCTTTTTCACTTTGAATTCTAACAGTGTTACACAAACTAACAGTTTAACTGTTACTGGAACTTAAAGTGTTTTCAGTTTACTAGTTTTATTACCACATCAGCATATCATCTTTCCCTGGAGAAACTGCTGATCAGTGACAGAATTGTGTTTTGTTGCTCATTTTAAGAGAAACAAGGTGCAAGCCTTATTGCCTGTGAAGCTGGAGAAAAAAGTGAGAGTTGTTCTTCTAATACTTAGCAGTTATTAACAGGGCTTTTATTTTTAGAAATAAGCATCTAATAATTAATATTAAATTATATCTCACCTGTATATTTTCCTCCCTGTCAGGCATTGGTCCAAAGTGCTGAAGAATTTGAGTGCGAAATTTGTTTCTTAAGTTTTGGAACCAACTGCAGGCCTGACTGTAAACAAAATTGTGAAGCTCTCTCAATTTCTTTAGCTCTTCTTCATCAGCAACCTGTAGGAGGAAAGTTATGAAAATATGATTAGTGATAAAGAAACAATTAAGGTGTTTAAGCTAAAATAAAAAACCACTCAATTTCAACTATATTTAGATACATTTCTTGCATTCTCCTTAACCTTGACTGCTAATGACTGAATGGTAAGGAAGTCTTGTGATATTTTTAAAGTTACAGCTTCAAACTATTGTTGAAACAAAAACTACAGTTTTCTTATTTGTTTTATAGTAATAAAAAAATCAAGCTAGCTTCTAGGGACCTAAAAATTTCAAAGAGCTTTCAAGAACAAATCAAGCAAAAACCTTGATATATTAATACTAGTAAGTATTTAGACAGCATTCTGGATACCTTAACATCTTCCAAATATTCAATGTCTGCAGTGCAATAACCATCTTTCATCCCTCTCCGTAAAACTCTAAATCTCTTTCCACCAATTGTATCAACAACAGACCGTCCATCAGGTAGAAAATGAACGTTCCTAATTTGCAGCATGCAACCATAATCTGCAAAACTAGAAAAGAGACCTAGTCAGTAATGCAATTTTACACTTCTGAAAAGACACCTTTTGTAATTAAAAATGACATAAGAGATGGAAGGTTAGAATTAGGATGTAAACCTACCCATTTTGAGAATCACTTATGCACATCCCAAACTGTTTAGTTCCGGTTTCCATACTCCTGCGAATCATGAGTCGGTATCTTGGCTCAAATACATGTAGAGGGCAAGGCACAGTAGGATATGCCATAGTGCAAACAAACATTGGAACATTCTTGGTCAAGCTTCAAGAGAACATAAAAAGAAATATATGCCTTCAACATCTAAAAATTGAGCTATGTCAAGACAATACATTTTTTTCAGTATGTCTGTTATGTTTGATGTCCTAAAGCACTCTTTTCAAAGTCAAAATATGTTGTAGAAACTTTAGTGAATGATAAACCCACATACTGGTAACAGTGGCTGAATACCTATGTATTGATTTGCATACATACTAGACAGTAAGACTCACTGCTATCTAGGTAGTGCATATCCAGTCAGTGAATGACGGGCTCCGTTTTGGGGACAGGGGTATCAGCTACTTTTTCATCTTTGCTTTAGTTTGAGCTACAAAAGCAATTAAACCCTCAGAGACACAGTTTTCCTGTAACTAAAAAGATGTAGCAGTAACTACATAGTAGCTAGGTCACCATTTAGATTATTTTCAAGGAGGGACTCCAGATCACAAGATGCAACCCAGTGTATAATTTGCACCTTACACTATGCCTCAGCAGGCGTAGCTGCAAAACAAAGGGTTTTTTCTGTTCTATTTTATCAAGTATGTATAGTTGATAGTAGATACAAACAAGTTATCATTAAAACATTACTAGGTATTTAATTTTAATACCTTTCAGACTATAAAACATAATTCTACTGGATGGATTCCGTTAAATAAGTTGCAGGAGCTGTAGTTTTAAATAGTTTTCCAACATTCATGTCTACATTATGCTCTATGTATCTGAAGAACTGAGATAAACAACATGTTTACAAAAAATCCCAATTTTTTTTGATCACATCTATCTGTATATGATTAATGTCTATCATGAATTGCTTTGCAAGAAATTCAAGTCTCTGAGACTCTGCGGCCAACTGAAGACAATTTCATTAACAGCAGCAAAGCTAAAACCAAAGCTCCATGACAGTGCATGCAGAAAGAGGAATGGAAGGGGAAACATGTTTCATAGAACCATAGAACAGCCTAGGCTGGAAGGGACCTTAAAGATCATCTAGTTCCAACCCCTCTGCTGTGGGGCGGGACACCTTTCACTAGACCAGGTTACTCAGAGCCTCACCCAACCCAGCCCAACCAACCTAGTGACCTTCTATGATGCAGTGATTTCATCAGTGGACAAAGGAAGGGCTACAGATGTCATTTATCTGGAATGCTGTAAAGAGCTCCCCCCCAACATCCTCTCCAAATTGGAGAGAGATGGATTTGATGGGTGGGCTGTTAGATGCATAACAAAGGGTTGGATGGTGGCACCCAGAGGGCAGTGCTCAACGGCTCAGTCCCAGTGAGCAGAGGTGTCCCTTAGGGGTCTGTATTGGGACCAGCACTGTTTAATGTCTTCATCAATGACATAGACAAAGCAATCGACTGCACCCTCAGCAAATTTGCTATGACCCCAAGCTAAGTGGTGTGGTTGACAGAACTGAAGGATGGGATGATATCCAGAGCGACCTGGACAAGTTTCATACTCGTTCTTGCACTCATAATATACAATGATTAATGACTATAAAAATAATAAAACATTTCTAAAAGGATTTCCATACTAATTTCTCAAGTTTTTCAAGACAGGAAGCTTACTTGGAGTGTTCAGCAGTTTCTTCAGCATGAATTCTTTTTCTCTCAAATAATTCATCAGACAAATATTTCATTATTAATTCCTCCAGCAGTTCTGTGATACTATATTTTCTGCTTGCAAGGTACTGTACACAATTAAAAACATACATTAGTATTTCTTTTCATGTATTTTAGCAAATGGCTTGAGAAAATGCAGCTTTTAAAAAAACTATGATCTATGAAATGTGACATAAAACTCATAAAAACTTACAGCTCAGAAGTTTTTGTGTTTCCATTACTTAAAACCTAAAGATACTCTAATTTTTGAAAATTAGATTCTCTGGGTAAGTTCTTAGTGTCTGACAATTTGAATGTCTAACTCAGTTTGTATTTCTATGCTTACCAGAGACAGAACTGATTTCCTAGGATATACAGCCATACAAATAAGAAAAGTGTGTAGAAATCACAGTTAAAAACTGAATAGTTACCAAAGTTTACAAATACTCAGGATTTATTTACACCAGTAAACGGCCACAGAAACATAAAATCTCTAAGACTCTGAGGTACTGACAAAATTTGTCCCAAGTTTTTCCATTCTAACAGTAATCCATAGCCCAAGCAAATTCAAATTGTTGGGTCCAAGTGAAACAGCCTTAAAATTATACAGTATTTGTATTTGTGACCTTTACTGAGAAACAATACCTCTTTCAAGCTCTCCTTACAGAGTGGACACTGTGGAGCATGATCTAAACACCGTTCCAAACAACCTTTGCAAAAAGTATGTCCACAAGGGGTTGTTACTGGCTCAAAGAATAGCCTGAAACAAAATTATTAGAAGTTAGATGTCATGGCCAGTGTGTGTTTTTCTAAAAATGTCAGTGATTAACCTCTTCATTTTTTAAGACTAGCCATACTATAACAAAGTAAAGAAATAATTAATCCCAAGTCTCCTTATTCTACTTTTCTGATGAAGCTGGACACATTCCAAAACTCTAAGTAACTAAACATTAACCCCAACATACAAAGATTTTGGTCTCCCTACATAGAGATTCAGAACAAAATACACAAAATTAGGTGATTCTTTGAGAAACTGGGTTGTTTTAACAGCAGTATTATATTTTAATAACATAATGAATAGTTTAGTATACACTATATGTTTTATGGTATTTATTCCAAAAATCTAGATGGTTCAGTAAGAGTTTTTAAATACATCATCAGCTACATTTAAGTAGACGAACATTTTGAATCATCCATGTCTCCCAGACAAATACAAGGTTCACAGGCTATACTTCTAAGCATTAGCCTTCCCAAAATAATTTTTATTGACTGAAGAACCCCTAACACTTAATCACAAAAGATCCTGTCCTTTTATGGTTACCAGTTAACACTGCCAAGTTTAACTAAAAAGGCAATTTGATTGAAATAGTCCTATAGTATACAGCACTGTAGCAAGTGATATTTAAACACACATTTAAGTGCAGGGATAGAGATAAGCTGCAAATTATTGACTGATATCAGAACTCATAACAACTTACAAGTACCTCAGTTTATACAGGTAACAGATATGCAGCCAAGCATCTGTAACAAATACTGAATCAAGGATAAAATCTTACCTCATACACAGAGAGCACTCAAAATCCGATGCATCGATCAAATCCCCTGGAATTGTTCCAAAAGCCAGTGTTATGTCCCTTTTTGTACTTTCTAAGGAAAAGCAGGACAAAATACTTCAAAGAAAGGCACAAGGCACTAAATACTTTTAATTTCGAAGTAAGTGACTGTTTACCTCCTTGCTTTTTATGTTTGTTTCTTCCATCTTCACATATAACTGTATCCTGTTCTGAAAAGGAAAGCTTTCTTTTTAACAAAGCACCTTTTCCTTGGCCAGAGAGAAGGGGTTCAGAGGACACTCTCTTTAAGCCATCTTCCTTGGCAAGGTCTTTTGTTGAGTTAAGAGCATGGGCAGACTGTGCACGATTTAAACCTCCACTCACAGGTTCCAGTACATCTGATCCTCCTAAACTCTGTAATAGTAAGATGAACTGAACTGTATTCTAAGAGTAACACAAATCTAAGTATGTAAGACATGACTATGCAAAGATACATAAGCCAAACTGATATCCATGGTTAGTGGGTACCCATTAGTTAACTAGAGAAATTTCTAAGTCAAGACAGTACTCAAATTTGCTTAGCCTTAACAATTCAAAAATCTTCATCTGCTTCAAACAAAACCAAAATTGTATTTCATCTGCTTAAAAATAAAACTTATATTTCTCTTTATTTTGAAGTCCCTAATATGAAATTTCAGTACCTTCTAATACTGTATTTATTACTCATTCTAGTTCACTAGAATGAGGAGTTTTAACACTACAAATGAAAATAAACTACTCCCAAACCACCATTCTTTTCCTCCAACTTAGCTAATTACATAAAATCAGTATTTACACTGGAAAGTAAGTGTGACAAATCTGGGTATCAGTACATCTAATGTTTACACATCAGTCAAAGAGCAAAGCTATTGCAGAGTTTTTGTTACCTGCTGAGGACAAAGCTGTAAATTGCAGTAAGATGCAGTCACCTCAGAACCAAGCATAAAAGGTTTATTTCTAATATGGGGTGAATTCCAAGCAGATTCCTTTAGACTTTCACCTAGCTTCTCTGGTGACAAAACATCACACAGTATCTAGAAAAAACAGCTCAATGTTAATAACAACAAAAAAGAATCTAGACATACCTTTGTTATGAAACTACATACCAAAAACTAAGAAGGTAATTTACATGAAGTTATTCTCATGAACAGATTTTTATTCAAGCAGTAAGCGTGACGGTAGAGTTGAGAACAAACAGAAACCTACATACCTATATTGCTAAAAAATAAATTTATCTAGAAATCTCTTCTACTACAAGTCAAACAGTTAAACACTATCAATCCAGTATTATGCAGTTTTTTCAATGTAAATTTTTATTTTCACAGAAAAAACTGTTGTGCTCTGGCCACAGAGGGTTTCAAATTGGAAAATTTCACTTGCTGCCTGTTTTCCAGTTTTCTACATATTCATTTAGTAACTTCAAAAGCACGTGTACTTTTAAACATGCATGTAAAATGTGTACATTGGGACTAACTCTTCCACGTAATGTGATTTAAGAAATATCTTAAAAGGAATTTGCCACCTGAACATTCTCTGTATGTAATGAAGATTTGTAGACACTCAAAGTCTATCATAATGGGAGGTTTCATACAGGAATCAAGTCAGAGATAGGAATCTAGTATCATAAATAAAATTACCTTTTCTACTTCTAGCTTGGCTGGAAGAAAGTCCTCATCAAGGGCTAAGCACTGTAGAAACAGTTGTAAGGCATCACCTACAAAGCCAGAGTCTTGCAGCACTTTTCCTTTCCGGAAGTAGACCTGAGAAACAGATACCACGAAGACATTTGTTGAGAATATGTAGAACTGCAGTATTGATCTTACAGGCATTGCGACAGTGCTAGAATTAGAACCCGCCATGACAGAAAGAATGTAGTTCTAACAAACTGGAACTGTGTACTATGTGTGTGATCCATACCCCTTGTCTAACATACATCCACTACAGTGTTTGAAAAGAGTCATGGGATAGGCTGGTGTTAGTCTTTTTCCAGTTAACTTGTTTTGTCTTATATAAAGGGTTGAAAACCTCACTAGTGCTGAATTCACAGCCCTTAATTTCCCTCTTCTGAGAGGTTTTGGAGAGGAAGAAGAGGGACAGCAAATGCAAATTATTACACAACCTCACACAACAGCTTACAGGATACTTTTTTTGCCCTCTCTTTTGTTAAAAGTTAAAAGAGTTATGGTTCCAGCCTTCAGGAGAGGGGTGACTACAAAAAAATGATCCACACAACTGTTCATCCCTTACATACCTCTCAACCTATATTCTTAAAACCAAACAATGCCACTCGGAATTAATTGCGTCTTCCAACTATATTTTATGCTTGAACACTTAACACCAGCTCGGAAAAAAGAAAAAAAATCTGCACATTGCTTTCCTTGAAAAAAAAAAATGGGGAGGAAAGACTATTGGATTTTGCTGAACTTACGTGAAAGTAGATGACATTGGAACTGAGAACTTATCTCAGCTTTTAAGAGTTGCAGTGGCAGTAATAGAAATAGTTAGTTAGATAAACCAACAGGTGTCAAAAAAAAAAGTTAAAACAACAATATCTATTTGTATATTACAATTTGGATAATGGGCCAAAAACTAAACTTAAAAAGCAAATAAACAAAAAGAAAAATCCCCAAAAAAGACTCCACCAAACCCCAGAGTGCAGTGTCTATAGAACAACTGACAGTATGAACAGCAGCATCTGTTCAACAAGACTGCCAGATGAGGACACGGATCCTCTGATGGATTTGGGCAGTTTCCTTTAAGATGAATTCTGAAGAGGGGAGGTTTGCTAATACCTTCTCTTACAGACAGTTTATTTTCCTACACAGGTCAGGATTGTTACAGGAATCCATCCATCAAACCAAGCTCAGTTAAATGAAGTGATGCTTCTTTCCAAACATGCAGAAAAAAGTAAACAGTACTACCAACACTGAGAGGTGAAAAGCAGGAGGCTTTATGAATTTGCAGTAGCCACGGAATTGCTGAACAGAGGAGAAACCAAGAAAACTAGAGTTATCTCCCCTTGTGTGACAAGATCTTGCTGCTCCTGCTGTGTTCAGAGTTCAGACAGTGCTACAATGTGCAGAATTCTGAAGACCACAGACTCCCCAGCTGCTCATGCTGTTTGCAAAGCTCAGTTCCCACTGAGTTTATTTGGGCTTTTCGAAGATAAACTTTCCAGGCTAAAACAGCCAAGCGTCCCTCTGTTAACAAAAATTAACAATGAGCCCCAAACCCCAGCTGTTACAGGTTACATCACCACAAACTATTCCAACTCTCATTATATTTGTCAACCAGCTCTAACCTGCCATACTCATCAGGAGACTGTCTCATACAATTTTAAAGATGACTTTTAGCATTTTGCATGTCTTACAAAATAACATTTAAAGTAGCTGACTTAGGTTTTTAAATTGATGCAAGTATAATTTGGAATTTATTAATTTTACAGACAAACATAATATTGAAAAATGATGAGTTCATACCAACTTACCTCTGGCCAATTTGGCATTTTAGAAATAATAAAATTTAGATCTTCTATGGCTGTTTTATATTCTTGGAGGCCAACATATGACTCAGCTCTGTAAATTCTTAGCATCAAGTCACTGGAATCTGCAGGCAGAAATTAAGTAAAATATTTTAAAAATCAGAATTTTGTAATTTTTAATTAGATTTGATTTCATAGTGATATGTCATAATTACAATTTTTTGTACAATATTTCCAAAATTACTGGAGTACCTTCTCCCTCACTCCCTAGTGTTTAGATAATAAAAGTGGCAGTAATTCCTGGTTCATGTCTTGTAAGTTAAGGAAAAAAATTTGGATCCTGATGTATCTTGCAGCAACAAGAAAACTTATTTTCAACTATTGAACAGAGAGGCTCACAAAGCACTGCTCACTACTGCTGGGACAACAAAAATTGAGGACTAACTAGACTTTATAGTACATCCAATCAAAACCACAGAAACCTGGGAATTCACCACACTTGTATTAAAAGTCTAAGTATTACAAATGCTTTCAAGCACCCAAGTTTTTCTGCAGACTGCAATTTGTTTTTATACTGCCCGACGCTTCTGACTATGGCTGTAGCTGACACTTCACAGTGGCATCCATCTGGGAGGTACCAGAACCAGGCTTTATCACTGTGTGATAAAAACAGATAGCCAATTCCAGGAAACCTTTAGCACCAGCTGGTAGCCCTGTTGTAAGGAGTTGTAGAAGTGGAACTTCTACAGTGGGAAAAAAGCAGAAAGTGTTCAGTAAGGACGAGTTCTCATGTCCAACATAAAGCATTTTGCTCTTCCAGCACAGCAGCCTTTAAATGGGAAGGACACCCACCTCCATGCCACTAAAACTACGGTTTTGTAACACAACTAATTGCAGTTGCTGCTTGGAAAAAATGCCAGAACACTGTTTTGCTCTTAGTTGTTTTTAAAAATACACCTTATCATGAAAATATACTATATAATGAAAATATGGTTTTCATTGAATTAGATAAACTAGTCAAAGGTTCATCTACTGTAAACAGTGCTAAAAAATCAAAGAGTTCTTTGTTTCAGAAAAGGCTTTCTTGAGAGGCTACCATTTCAATTTAATATTCTGTCTTAGTTTATTCTAAATGTCTAGTATAAATTCTCATACATTTCCAACATTAGCCTGTTCCACAGTTACAAGGCATCCTGGCCAATGTTCCCATACATTGCAACACACTGCTTTGTATTTAGAGTCACAATGCTACGTGTAAAAAGATCTTAATGGAAAAGAAAGGGTTACGAAAATCAGGGAATAATACATTTAGCTGAAACTAAAGTGTCTTCCTGATTTGTCTTTCGAGTTGACAGCTTCCCCTCAAATATAAATATTACTGAAGCTAGTTTGTTTAATTTTTATATTTGATATAATAAAATGTTTGTTTTAATCAAAGTCTGGGAAACTCTCTTTGTCTGACGAGTCAAACACTAATTCTGTAAGCAGAACAACTCTGAAGCCTGATTTCCTGTGGCTGTGTTTTGTGATTGCTATAGCCTAACAAGGTGGGAGCTCAGATTAAACTCTTCAGATAGTTTTTTGTGTTGTATTTGACTCTTTGGTGTCCAACAGAGTTAGCAGCAAACCAGACTCCTTTGTTCAGAGGCAGCAGTAAGTGCAGGTCTTTGTTCTCTGATAAGCTGCCTATTTGGACAGAATCAGAGGAAACTCATCTTTTTCAGACTTTCAAGTGCAGAACATGACCTGAGGAACTCTGAGCCTTTTTTCCTAGGGGGAAAATGAAGGGTAGTTTGAAGATAGAAATGTGAGTTCAAGTCTACAGCAGGCAGACATTTTATCTGCTTTTTTCTTCCAAGAGAAATGCATGATTCCAACTGAACTAGTACAAAACAAAGTTTAGCTGAGACCCCAGCTCTGCTGCTGAACATACAAACACTGTCACTGAATGATCAATAGATATAACAAACCAGATCTGAATATTCGGAAGACCAAATGTAGATGATTACCAGTAGTGTTTCTCAAGGTTTAGTATTGGGGCCAGTACTTTTAATATCTTCATCCACGATCTGGACAAGGGCATCGAGTGCATCATAAGTTCGCAAATGACAGCAAGTTGGGTGGAAGTGTTGATCTGCTGGTGGGCAGGAAGCCTCTGCAGTGGGGATCAATGGGCCAAGGCTATTGGTATGAGGTTCAGCAAGGCCAAGTGCTGGGTCCTGCACTTTGGTCACAACAACCCCCTGCAGTGCTACAGGCTGGGGGGAAAGTGTCTGGAAAGCTGCCCAGTGGCAGAAGACCTGGAAATGCTGGTCAACAGCAGCTTAACATGAGCCAATGTGTGCCCAGGTGGCTAAGAAGGCCAAAGACATCCTGGCCTGTACCAGGATTACTCCAGGCAGGAGGACCAGGACACTGACCATCCCCCTGTACTCAGCACTGGTGAGGCCATGCCTTGAATCCTGTGTCCAGTTTTGGGCCCCTCACCACAAGAAGGACAGGGAAGGGCAGCAGAGCTGGTGAAGGGTCTGGAGCACAAGTTTGATGAAGAGAGGGTGAGTTTAGCCTGGAGAAGTGTCAGGCAGGACCTTATCACTCTCTACAACTGCCTGAAAGGAGGGTGTAGACAGGTGGGGGTTGGCTGTCTCTTCTCCCAGGTAACAAGCAACAAAATTAGAGGAAATGGTGTCAAGGGAAGTTTAGTATGGGTATCATGAAAAATCTTTTCACCAAAAGGGTTGTCAAGCATGGGAACAGACTGCCGAGAGCAGTGGTAGAGTCACCATCCCTGGAGGGATTTAAAAGATATGCAGATATAGCACTTAAGGATATGGTCTACTGCTAGACTCAGCACTGCTGGGCTAATGGTTGGACTTAATGATCTGAGAGTTCTTTTCCAACCTCAGCAATTCTGTTTCTAAATTTATATATCAAATTTTTTAGACAATTCTATTTCTAGGCTTTGTTGCCATGAAAAAAAAAATTTGCAGTGTTTCAGTATATATTTTAATGTTTTTCAGCTAAAGAGAGGATGCAAGCTAATTTTGAATCTTTAGACCAAAGACTAAGGAGAGGAGAAACACAATTTGTTCTTGAAGTTTCAATTCCAGCAACCAAATATATTGTAAATACAGATATCAGTCACTTCTAACATCCTGAAGACAAATGATTTTAATAAAAAAAGGCACCAAGTACTTGCAGTGTAGAGCTGTGTATATCAGTTGTTATTATTACATTAATAGGAAAGTATACAAAGGAGTACACACAGAATCCCATTCAATATGTACTCTTGAGTTGCATATTACTTCCAACGCATCTGCTCGTACTGTCAGCATAAACATACCAATAAATGGACTACCTCTGATCTGATCCTGCATGCTTTTTATATGGTTCTTAATATACCAAATTCTTCAAAATAGAAGACATGCACATCAAAAACACTATGTAGAAATACTTTAGGACACAGTATTTATTAACACAGTACTACAGGGTCACCCTAATAATCAGAGTTAGAACATACAGTCCGTAAGAAGGTGCTGAGAGAACTGGGCTTGTTTAGCAGAAAACAATTCCTGAAGGCATTGGGAGAACACAACAGCTTTTCAGAATTCAAAAGTGGGTTACCTGGAAGACTCTTTATTGAAGTGAAAAAACTAGAAAGACAATGATTATAAACTAAAACAAGGGCAGTAAAGACTTCACTGTGAGGATAATTAACCTTTGAGTAGGTTGCCCAGAGAGGCTGTGGAATCTTCAGCCTGTAGGTTTTCATGATCAAGCTGTACAAACCCTTAAGCAAACTGCTCCGATCTCACTATTTGTTCTGCTTTAAACAGGACACTGATTGCTCAACGGATCTCCTGAGGCCCACTCCAGGAGGAATGAGTGAGATTCAGACCAAACTCAACCCATAAGTGGTGTGTTTCAGGACACTTGATTAAAGGCAAGCTGCACTGGTATTTTAATTCAATAGACATCCTTTAACTAAACTATTCAATTCCTGCAACGAATATATTAACTATAAGGATGTTAACATTCCTCATGGTTTTTGAAAGTCACTTTTGCACCATGGCAAATATGAATCTTTCAAATGTTTCAGAAATGTAGGAAAGTTATGAAAAGATGCCACTTGAGTAAAGGTTTAGCATCAATGCCTTATTTAGGACATCAGATTTATGTTCACCACAACTTTTTAAGTATGTGCATTTAAAAGAAACAGATGAAGCAGCAGTAAGGAAATGCTGAAGCATGAATGCTTTTAAACATTAATACATTTCTTATGCTACATCTTTTCCATCTCTAAGTATCTTCAAAATCCATGTTCTGGAGGAAGATGGCAAGTATACCAGCAGCTATCATTTTATTATCTAGTGGCCTGGAATCACCTTCAATTTGTAGTTGTGAATCCACAGCTCTAAATTCACATTTAATGTACGTTCATACATGAACATTACGTATATTAAGTTCTTCAGTATCTTTACCAGAATATGTAGAATGTTGATAATTCTCAGGACTGGCGACACACGAAAGAATTGTACAATGAACCTTAAAACTGAGCTTTGAGCACTTAATTCTAGCACATGTACTGAATTTGAATAATCAAATTTTGAATAAGCATCCCAGCTGGTAAGTATTCTCGAATTTTAAACCCATTTGAAGCCAAAATAGAAGATGTAGATTCACATAAAAAAGAATCAAAATTCTTTCCCCGCAAATATCTAAATAATGTTCCTAAATCCATAAAAGAAAGATTAACAAAAACTGCATAATTAATTTACACTTTTATTCTTTCAAAGCAGTCTTAAAACATGAAACAGGAGCCCTGTAAACATTTGTGATCAGTACTGGATTAATCTGTTTTACCCTGAAAGCTACCAAGATTTCTTTGTGACCTGTATGAGTCAATGCTGTGCTACAGGAAGAAGTCTGCATCTTATAGTTTCAAGATCTAAAAATCCATCCTATACCTTACACTTTGGAAATATAGTGGAAAATAAAGTAGAACTGATAGCCAAAACTGAACCCCTTAAAATTAGGTTGCCAAAAAGCATATAAAATAGATCTTCGAGTTAATCCCACCTACACTGCGAACAGTTTATTCTGGAACTAGACCTAATGTACCTCCCCAGAACAGATTGGAAGGATTAGACTTATACAAGCTTTTGGATTTTTTCCTCCACTGCAGACAACTGCATAAACGTAATACACTTAATCTGTAAAAATATTAATTCCTAAATTACTGAACAGGAAAAAAATCCTGGTATAAACCATAACAGAACCTCCCATGTGACTAGGTGTTAAAATCCATAGTCAATTTAAAACAACAAAGGGATCTGTCATTGGATCCATTTAGGTATATCAATCACACAAATTTGACTCCCTCTACAAAGAGTAAACTTTGAAAAACTGAGTGTATCTTAAGAGTCCATGGCACCAGGCAGACACACACACTGCGACGGATATAGGATAGCCTAAAAGCGTGCCTCTACCTCCCCTCTTTGCACCCTGTCCAACACTATATAAAACTCCAACCACACCCACCTATGATGTCACTGCCATTACACAACCTGTCCCCCTCCGTGCCTGTCTGCTTATGCAACTGGGCCCGGCCTGCTGGGAATTGTCTTGGTGACACTTAAGACTGAAAATAGGTCTCTCTCTCAGGAAACAAGGTTAAATACACCAACGGAATTTCTCTTTGCCCGCGCACTGCGATTACCAAACACAAAACGAAGCAGAGCCCACAAACTCCTCCGTAAACAAGTCCCACAGAAGCGTGCTGGAGGAGACACGACGGAGCCCGTGCGGGACGCTCCCCCACACCTCTGGAGTAAGCAGCAGCAAGCGTACCCCACTACCAGGCTGGGCGGGCGACCAAGGGCCGGGCAGCTGCACGTCCCCTCCACTCCGCTCTCCCAATGGAGAACCCCTTCAAACTCGAGAAAACTTCGGACGTTCTTCACCAGCCCGTGTCGATCGCTGACGGTTCCGCACTAAGGGATAAGGGCACATCCACCTACTCCACCCCAGCCCCAGTCCCCCGAGCCCGCCGTCCCGGGCTACCAGCCCGTCCCGGTCCCGCCGGGACACGAGCGGCAGCGGCGGGGACCGCGCGGCTCCGCTGGGCGGCACGGGCGGAGGAAGGGAGCGCTCCCCCCAGCCTTACCTGCTCGCAGAGCTTGGTTGACGGCGCCCAGCGCCTCTCGGAAGCGGCCCTGGGCCAGCAGCTCCTCCAGCCGGGTCCCGGCCCTCGCCCTCTCGCACTCGCCCGGGAACCACTTCTCCGCCAGCCGGTTGAGGACGACGCTGGTGCGCAGGGGGGCCGCGGCCGTGCTGGTGCCCCCCGCCGGCAGCAGCCAGTCCCGGCAGCGGCGACAGCGGGCCCGCAGCTCCCTGCGGAGGCAGCGGCGGCAGTAGGTGTGCCCGCACGGGACGGTCACCGGCTCGCCCAGGAACCTCCGGCAGCCGCAGCAGCGCAGCGG
>VXAD01001741.1:1668080-1736175 GCA_013399195.1 Dicrurus megarhynchus
TTTTTTTTACTGTTGAGAGAAGGAATTATTCATTGTGCTGTACGTGACTGGTGAACAGTCAGTAAGCACACAACACACAGTTCCAGTCAGGTTATTTGTGAAAAAACAGGAAGCATAACTGTAACTGAAGGAAGAAAAGGATAATTTGGAACAGATTTACCATACAACAAGAATTGGAGAAATGCTTGCCCCTCCACTGCCTTACAAAAATGAGGATGGAGAGGGGACATGATTGCCCTATATAAGTGATCTATGAGGATAGATAGCAAGTGACACATAAGAAAAAAGATGAAGTAAATGACTAAAATAAATTTAGGTTAGAGATTAGGAGAATACTGAGATTCTGAAGTGAGATTATGGGATGGTTTCTGGGAAACAGTGGGAGGGTTTACACACTGTCAAACAGTGCGTGTTAATGCCAGGACGGGGATTACCTGACAAGCTAGGCTGTTACAGCAAGGGACTGGATTCGGTCTGAAGAACAGAAGACTTAATCAGTAGGAAACAAGCTGGTAAATAGAAGAATAATTGACAAACTGCTACCTAAACTTTTCAACTATCGAGTTCACCCCTTAGGCTCAGTTATTGTTATACAGTGACTGTTTCAACATATCTCAGCAAGGCGATGAAGGAACTGTTGCAAAGTCATGAGGACCATAATCAAAATGTTCCCCAGGCCCTCGCAAAAAGTTCAAACTCACTTAGGGAAGAAGACTTCAGAGAAGTGTGGGGGAAGGAGAGGGAACCTGTGTTTTTTGAAAGACGACAGGAATAAGGCATCTGCCTAGCCCTGTGCCCAGGTTAGGATACCCAACACACCAGCAGGACTGACAGAGAAGGTAGCTGCTGTCAGTGTAGCAGAATATCCATACCCACCTCTTGTAGCCATAGAGAGGCATGTTAGCCTCTACTTCTGTGGTGGCAAAAATGGGGTGGGGAGAGAAAGCAGCAAAATCCAAGTTTAGCCACCTTGAGCTTTCTCTGGTAGCACTCCAGAGAGGAAGTGCTCATGGCTGCTGCCCTGCCTGGCGCTGGGGACTTCCCAGAGACTGTGACTGTTTAGACCATTACCTTTTGCTTTGCATTGCTAAATAGCTGTTCTGGCATTCTCACTGCTTTAGCTGAATTGGGCACGTTGCACTTCAAGTAGATCCAGTGAAGGACAGAACAGGCCTTGCTACACCTTTGGTGATGGCTCTAAATGGGAAAAGACCAATTGAGCTTAAGTTGAATCCTCTCGTGGGAAGTCACCTTATTACTACTGATAAAATTTTTCTTCAGTACCATTTTATGGTTTTTTAAAAATCTATACTCAAGAAACCAGCAAACCCCCAATATAGACAGCCCTGCAAAAATGGCCATGCCAAATGCTCTGAGACATTTGACATCTCTCTAATAATATTTTTTGTAATTTTTTGAGAAGGAAAATGTGCAACATAACAACCTGCAAATGGTTCATGCATAGTCATGCATTCCATGTGTTAACTGCTGGGGAATGGCTTCAGATTGCTTCACTTTATAAATTCTTACTTATTTACCATGCCAGTTGGTGACCAAGGTAGCATATGTGAAATGAATTTGCAGTTTCTATTGCAGTTAGTTGAAATTTTCCAGTGAAACATTTTCTCAAATTAAAAGAAAAAAAAAAAGAGTTACCCGTCAATCAGGAAGGAAATGCTTTGAAGAAGAGTATTTGTTCTGATAATCTGACAAAACATGGGTAAGTTTTCATGAGAAGCCTTTTCCAAATATCCAGGAAGATAGCCCTGGTGATTTCTGTGTATTTCCAGAATAGCTCTACCATGGGACTAGTCCCCACATGCTTCTAATCTGGTAAAATCCCTGTTGTGGAACAAGAAACTGATTTTGGGAAATCCATTTCTTGTCAAAGGTCAGCTCCTGGCTCCATAGCAATAGCGTCCTGACATGTGTCTGTAGCTGCAGTTAAAAAACTTCCAAATTGCTATTGAATCAGCAACCAGGACCTTGCAGTTCTGGCTTCCAGCCTCCTCACATAAAACATGGTATGCAAAATTAATAATGATATATACATATTAGAGAAAATAAAGTTTTTCTTGAGAATCCACAGTAATTTCCAACTTCTGAAAGCATATCTGGTTAGAAAAACTTTTTTACTTTTTCATCCCTGAATAAAAATATTTTGCCTCAGTTTTATGGCATTTATTTTGTCCTAAAGTAGTTAAAAGTCATTAAAATTGATGCTTGGTATTTGAGTCACTTCAGCCCTGGCTAAGAAATAATGCTCAAAACCAACTTGGTTTTGTTTTGTTTCAGTTTGTTCTGTGTTGCTTAGTAGACTTTTGGGGCTTTAGTGAGATAGTTCCAGCAGAGAGATTTTTAAATGGAAAAATACTCAGCATCACTGCGGTTAAACTAACACTAACCCTTGTTTGTGCAACACAGTGTTAGGCAGAAATTGGCTTTGAGTAATTTTTAGTTATGAGTGACCACGAAGGTGCATTTGCTGCTTAGTCTCAAAAGTTAATTTGAGCCGAGCAAAGCTAGACTGCTACCACTGTCTCTAGCATTTCAGTACAACACTGCAGTGTGGATTTTCCAAGGGATCTTAATTCCCTTTGAAAAAATTTGAGCTGTGGGTTCTCAGTACTTTTGAAAAAAAAGGCCCACAGTAAGTTATTTAATTACACTTAGTAATTATGTATGCACTAGTATGAGAAAAAATGACCACATATAGGATAAATAGTTAACTACATGTTAGATAAAGATCTCATTAAAAATAAAAAGGGAGGCAAAACATAATAGGATATAAAATACTTAGGGAGGTAAAGACAGAGAGAGAGTTTATTGGCTTGATCCAATAAGGGACTTAAATACCTAAAGCAGGGTTTATGGAGAATTCATGTGCCTAAGTCAAAAAATGCAATCACAGCTCACACAGCTGCTGCCTAACCCAGGAGTGCCTAAAATCACACGGTTCTTCCTTGATTCTAATTTATATCTTTAGAGTGTCTTGGATTTTACTTTTGTGCACACTCAGTGTGCAGCAACTAGAGCAGTTTAGGCACTTACTTCGCATTAAGCCATTTACAGTCCTCAGCTGAAGAGTTCAAGGGTGCTGTTTTGTCGGTGTACTCAGGCCACACCAGGCAGATTCACATTCTGAGATTATTAGTTTGTTGTAGTTGCTTGCTTTTAACATGAAGGATGAAGAGATGGAATAACCTTTTATTTAATAATCTCTCTGTTAGATTACTGATACAAGAGTTGGAAGATGCAGTTTGTTTCCATCTGAGAGTGTTCAAATCCATCACCTCCCTTAAGTAATCTATCTTAAAGAGTGACTGCATACGTTTAAATTGTCTTGGGAGCATGAATTAGAGATGAGGATCCGTAACTCCCTGGTAAATGCCCAGTTCCTTGGGATAATTCTTGCATATCATTTCTGTTCCTACAGACAACAGATTTTGCTTCATCGTGGCATGACTTTTAACAGGGATAGGGCAGGATCATCTTTGTTTTCAATAGCCCTGTCTCTTGCTGGGTAGGATGACTTTTCTGCCCCATGTTGATTTGAATCTTTTTTGTTTGATGGGGAGACACAGCAACAATGGGATGCTGTATAGGAGGCGCTTGTTTTCTCATTTCTTCTGTTTTGCTGGCTGTGATTTAACAGAATACTGCAAGCCCTGCTCCTCTTTCTGTCTTTCTTTTTTTTTTAACAGAATGGTAATTGGATCCTACAGTTAAGAGGACTCCGAGCTGTGAATTTTAAGCACAACGTGTTATCCGTGTTGTGGCCTGACTTAAGTTTCTAAGGAATTGCAATAATGCTGCTGCATTTCTGGGGTTTGGTAAGTCTGGCAATTATACTTTGGAACTGTGGAACTTACTATCCTGGAAACACTAATAAGTGGAGTCACTCGTTTCCCTGTTTTCATGTTCATCGTATTTTTTCTTTTCCCATATGTGATGATATGTGGTGGTACATTCTGAAGTATAGCTGAATGTTTCTACACGTGCAAGGCAACAAACTTAAAAATGTGATCAAGAAGGTCTTACTTTAAATTATTCCAGTTTTTAAAAGTAACTTAGCTTCAGATATGACATGAGTCATATTTGTCTTTCCTTCAGGAAGAGAAACCTTGGACTGATCAGACTCTTTCCTTCAGCCATTGTTGCTTGGTAGGAGAGTTGCATATAATCTACAGATTTATAAAATAGCTAAATATTCACTGGAATAAGTGCTCCTGTTAATATAAATTGTAATTATTCAAAGGGCAATGCACTTACACCATGAATTACTAAATTTAAAGATATAAAGTGCAGGAGCACTTAGTGCAGGACTGTAACTGACTAATGAACAAAACCCAAAATAATTGCAAAGGAAGCACTAAAAGGACTTCAATTAAAGAAGGCTTTTTTTTTTTTAATAATAATTTCTCACTAAGAAAGTGTGCAAAAAGGAAGTAAGTCAGCGTTTTTAATGTTTATCAGTATGTTGTCCTTCAGATGAAAGTTGTTGGCTAACAGTTATGTTGCAAAACTTATAAATTTTTTCTGAGTTTTCATGTATTTACACTACAGCAAAAGTACAGGCTGATTGTTTTAAAAATAATATGCAGCAAAAGAAAAGGTAATGATTTGGACATGTGTTCTCTGTTCTAACTTGGTATTTAAAGAACAATTTATGTTGGTATCTGTTTATATACTCTCTAGTATTTTCTAATGTATTCCCTGATAAAATATACATATTCTCTAATGTATTCCTTGCTATCAAGCTAGATGTTTTGCATCTCTTTATGATCGTCCTCTGAGATAAATTATATTGAGATACATTTGGTTTTGAATATAGTTTGCCAAATAGGAGCAGTCTCTTTGAATTTATAATAGTTATTGCTCTTCATTCTTATACAATTTAAAAAAAGGGGAAAATTACAGCTACATCATATGTGCATTAAAAGTATGCCTGTATTGTAAAACCAAATCTTTCAAACAAAGTAGAAGGAAGGAAAAAAGCTTATTATGCTTGATATCTAGCCTCTTGAAAAAAACCTTTCACTTCTGGGTGGCCAATAATAAGTGCAGAATTAAATTCAGAGTTTTAGTCAATTAAAATACATTTTAAGAAATGCATGTAGAAATCAGAAAATACTTGGCAGCCTACTTATAGTGGTAAGTGAAGGGGAAAGTCCTAAAATTTGTTATTACTGGATTGGACTGCTGCTAGTATTAGATAAATTGCTGAATCTAAGTAAATTTAGATAATTATAAAATCATTAACAGTCTTTTAAAATTCTGAAGGAGTTGTTAAAGCTACAAAATTCGTGTTTACTTATTCTTCTTAGGTTAGCTCTTTGGGATCAGAGGAGCAACTGCTTCTTTTTGTAGATATTACTCACTCATAGAGTTCCATAGAGTTTTTGCATTTATATTCACTTTTTCCTTGTCTAATGGGTGTCCTTCCTCCTGAGGTTTTAGAGCACTGGGCAAATATTTTGTATCAATGAGAATAGGAAATACATGATTTTTCTTCAAAACTCTATGACTAGTACTGTTTACTAAATATAGTGTTATGTGAAGAACATGAGCTGAACAAAAAGCAATTAAATTTAATCATGGTGGCAGAAGACATATAATTAAATCGCCTTTTTGGCAACAGTTTATCTTTTAGCAGCAAAATGAATGTTACTGTTTATTCTGACTATTCAATATCCTTTTTCTACTTTGGCTTGTACCTACTACTGTAACCTCTGTCCTATTTGCTTCTTGAACATTAGTAGCATCACCCAGCAGCACACTGTGCGCTGTAGGCTGAGATACCACAGCCATAATCTCTTCGACCTTTCCTAAAAACATGCTACAGGAAATGTACACCTTTCTTTTACTTCAGCCAAAGACACCAGATGACAGGGTTGAATTGGGAGACCACTAGCCTCCATTAGACCAATGTTTTTCAATGGAGCACGGGATCATACAGGAGAGAAGTGCACACTCAAATGCTTCATTTCAGCATGATTGTGTAAAGAACACTGTGTTTTAGTCTTTCTCCCCTCTCTCCTTCACTGTGTTTATAAAAGAAGATAACTGAGTATCTGGTCTTTGGCTGTTGTCCACAAATACTCTATGTAGAGACAAAAGAAGACTTCATTTATTTTTTTTCCATTCCTGGAAATGCAATGCAACTTTATTTTTTTTAACTCCAACTTATATTGAACATAATTTGTCCATGCAGTTGTAACAAGTTTCAGTCATTCTGAGTTTAGGCTGATCACACTTTTTCACAGGAGGCGCTGTGGTAAGTGGCCCATCCCAAATAGATTCTTTTGATGTGTTCTGTCCTTGTCATACTATATATAACTATTACATTTTAGGGATCTTTTTTAATGATTTGCATCCTTCAACTTCTGATTGTCCAGGAAGGGTTTCACAAGGGCCGAAAGACTGTGATAAGCCCATGCATATGAGAGTATTTTTAAAATCACATGTTTTATTTATCTTCGTATTTCTACCTCTAGTCAAAAAAAATCACGGTGTTTTAAGTGAACAGCTTATCCTGCTGTTTCTCATGGGTTTGCTGATGTGCTGGATCTGTTTTATGTTTGTGTTTGGCTATGATGGTATTGTTAGCTCACCTGAGCCCTGCCTTACTCCCAGTTCGTGGTTGCTCTTCACTGAAGAGCTGAACACCTGACAACCTGTTGCCGTCATTTTTCTTTGTGGCACACTGTAGAGCCTTCTTGTTACGAAGTACTTGGTTTGTGTCCCAGGGGTCTCAGCTGTGGAGATTTGATGTATGGCTCACTGTGGCAAGTTTCATGGCGCCTGTAATATTTTATCCTCCTGCTGGTACTGATTTAACACCTCAATTCCTGGACATAAATTTAAGCCAAAAATTAGCTATTTAGACTAGATGCAAATATTTATTATTAATTGTAGAAATAGAAGGTGCAACATGTTTTTCTTTATTGTTTTTAAACATTTGGGTTTTTAAACATTGGAATGGATCACTGAGGGAGGCAGTGAAATTACCATCCCTGGAAGTGTTCAACAAACGACTGGACATGGCACTTAGTGCCATGATGTAGTTGACAAGGTGGTGATCAGTCAAAGGTTGGACTTGATGATCTGAGAGGTCTTTTCCAACCTGAATGGTTCTGTGATTTATTTAAAAAAATTGTTCTCAGAGGTTCTTTTTCTTGGTACCTGGATCACCTTAATAAAAATGGTTAGCAGAAAACTCTGGTGTTTACAGGACTATGCCTGGGGGTAACAATCTCCCAGAATTTTTGAGTTCTGCAACACCCTTAACAAAATTAATAGTTAGGTCAGTAATTGATTCTAGGTTTAAAAGCAGGTTATAATGATTGTAGGGCTGGGTCATATCTTTGACTTAGTAGCTAAGTAAACTGTTCTGGTAAAGTAAACAGTAATACATCAGAATGAAAGGTTTCTGAATAAGCTATTTGCTGATAAATTGTAGCATAGCACAGCTCGCTAGAAGGCATCAGCCTATAGTCTTTTTTATCCAGATGTCTTTCTCATTGTAAAAGATTTACATTGTAAGAAAAATACCAGGTATTTGTAGAGAGAAGTTTGGGTAGAGTAAGTAATTATTGGGAAGGAAGAAGCAAAAAGGAGGTACATTTTTCAAAGACATCCTGCATATATCTGAGGATATTTACACTAATGGGACTGAGCTGTCCCTCTTTTCATGGAAATCACCTCTTTGCCAGTGGTGTGAAGTTGGCAAGTCATGGGTATAGCTGCTTTCCTACTTTGTGGTCTCTTAAAGAAAAATATAGGTTGTGTTCAGATTATACCATAGCTCAGTTTTCCCTGTGTCCGCAACCTTTTTGGGAGCACAGTGTTAACTGGAAGCAACCTCTGATCCTTCCTTTCCTGGCCCAAACAGAAGCATATGAATGATAATATGCACCAATAAATCTGAAACAAGTTTTCAGTCTTGGCATGGCTTCATTTTGCAATGATGACCTCCTTTCTGTAGATCTCAATAGAAAGACGTAATGCCTTTATCAATTCTTAATGCAAATAACAGTTTCTCCATGGAATATATTTAAAAATCTCACTTTAAAATTATAATTTTAAGGTGATTTACAATGCCTATAACAATGCCTATATAGAATGATTGTTGTTTTGAAGTAAGGACTTGTACAATGTCATTGTCTTAGAAGTTTGAGTTACTTGATTTTATTTTTTTAATTTTGATTTTCGGAATACTGGATTATACCTTATATTCCACTATTGCTTCTACTGCATACCTTATTCCTACAATTCTCATATTATTATTATAGTAAAAAAATATATATACATGAAAAAATATACATGTACCTGTGAACAAAGTATCTACGTATTTAAATATTTAAGTATTTTTAAAAAATTTGCATTTCCATTAGCTTCTCTAAGCATTTTCTGAAAAAAAAGAAAAGGTTTTAAATGAAGAGAGTAACAAGTGCTTTAAATTAAAAAAAAAAAAAAAAAAAGTTACTACTTCTGCCCCTGTTTGTACTTCTGTTGTAAAAGTGGTGCAGTGTGCTTTTCTGCATTCCAAAAATTTCTTACGAGTAAATTGCTTGATTCATTGATGGGTAATTTGTATTGTGTAACAGAAGGGATGTTCACTCCAAAACTGCTTGCTGCACTTTCATATCAGGGGAAGGACATGCAGGTGGAGTCAGTGGTACCGAGCAGGAGCTGCTGGTTGCAGTGAGCTGGATGGGTTTATTCTGCAGCCAAAGGGATGTGCTGCTCAACGCGGGCTTGAAGGCCAGGCTGGCCATGCAGCACCGGGCTGGTGGAGCTGCCCTGCGTCCCTTCTGCGGGGTCACTGCTCCTTGGTGGTCTTCTGGTCAGGATCACCCCTGCATATTAGAGGTTATAGAAAAGAAAAGGATCTTCCGGACTTTTTATAAAGTGTGTGAGCTTCCCTCCAAAGCAATCAGTGTTAGTGTCATCAGTACTACCTGCGCTTGCCTGTATCCCTGCTTTAGCTGCTTTGAGAAGACACTGCTGTTTCTCCTGCAGTGGAGATACTATCTTGCAGTTCTACTATTTGGCTCCTGGAGTTAGGATCGGGCCCTCCCAGAAAAAGTCTGTGAAGATGCTCAAGGGCAAATAAAACCGTGAAGCAAAATCATTATGATAATTAAAAATTCCACTGTTATCATGGAAGGTGTTAGTGCAGAATGAGATTAAGAAGTTCTTTTTCTAAGGCAGCATCCAATTTCTGTTTTTTCTTTCATTCCAGATAGAATGAAAGTAATTTTTTTAATTTTTGCCCACTTAGTCAAGATACAGACAGACACACAAATACACATCTGTAAAATTGGAATTATTTTTATTTCTCTAGGAACAACTGGCATAATGTGTTTTATTTCATGTAAATTCAAGTCTCAGTGTTTTCTGTTTTAGGAGGCTACCATCTGTGAATTTTAGAAGGGTTTGATGTGCTGTTGTGCTGTACAAGCTCGATTCTCAGGCCAGAATGTGTTTCTCATGATGAAGAAGAAAATTCACATATCTCCAGGCAGGTGTTTTCCTGCAGGCTCGGCCCTTAGAAGCAAGGAATTTTGAATTCTTGCTTAACTTGGTAAACGTGCTGAGTTGGAGATATATTTATTCAGTGTTTAATAAACTAGTTTGGAACAATGTTTCGGATGAGATGGAAAAAAAAAATCATAGTTTGAAATTGTTTAGTTTTCCCACTAGAAAACTGGCAGTTAACAACTACATTATTTGTCAAAAAATCTTTCAAGCAAGAAACTGAAGTCAGCTCTATTTGCACAAAACTAATGGTCTAACATTGTAAACAATTTTTAATTATTTCTGTCTTACGTAATGCATCCCAGAAGCAACTTACATTTGAACGCAAAAGAACTGCACTTTTAGGAAAGTGAAGATAAAAGACAAAAATAGAGATTTCTGCTGACCTTTCAAGTAATTATTTAGTATGAAAAGTTTGGCAGTGAAGCTTTAAAAACTGCTTTTTGCATTGAGGTTTTCAGTGAAACAGTACAGTTATTGAACACAGCAAAAAGAATAAACTATTTTTAAACTACTTTCATTCTGTTATGCATAACTGTTTCAATTAGGTAGGAATTTTACTAAATAAATGCAACTTTATATTTAATTTCTTTTGGTTTGTCATCAGAGTTTGAATTTCATGAGTCCCACAGGACAGTTCCCATTCTTGATCTGCATAATCCCCATGGAAGGCATCTGGGTTCTGGGCCACCAAAGCTTCAATCAAATTAGAGACGGTGGATGTTTCAGGTGTTGGCCAAGAATGTGGACTCCCTTATGCTCACACAGAGAAGTATTCCTGCAGTTGTACGTGCTTTTAAGTGACTGACTCCTGGCCTTACATACTCTGGCTCCTATTGAGGAATACACTCAGTGCCGGTAGCTCGGTTTGCAGCTGCAGTGCCAGCTCCAGGCTGAGCTCTGGGTGCTGAGAACCCCAGACAAGAGGCTGTGAACTGGAACCAGCCTTTGCACAGCAAAGGACACGGGGACCTGTGGTGGCAGCCAGGGGACTGGACACTCAGAGCAGGAGCCAAGGACCCCCAGATCTTCGTGGGCTTTCACTGTGAGGGTATAAACCCCCAGGTTTTCCTTTGTTTGGGGCCCCTTCTTGGCAGCACCAGCTTGAGGTGTTATTCTGTTGTTCCACCACGATTAAAATATTTTAGGAATCCAGACGTCTGAGACTCTGCTATGGGAAACCTGGTCTGACTGTGTGAGAGTGGCATGTGTAGCTGCAAAGGGACCTCGGTGCCAGCTTGGGTGGTGTGGGAGTAACTAGAGTGGCTTCTGAATGGTCAGACAGGAAAGTTTCCTTAACACATCCTTTGGTGGCCTCCAGTTGTGTTGTGTCAGAGCAGAATGGGACAAGGTGGCAATAAAGTCGATATGCACTGTTTTGTGCCTTTTGCACTTGTCTTAACTGGTGTATCTGCACAAGTGCTAGGGCAGTGAAATGCCTGGCATAGCCACAAACTGCCAGTTCATTTTGCACTAGAAAAATTTCCACAGAGATCTGTCTTTAGATGTGGACAAAGGAAGCAGATGCCAGTGACTCCTTGGAGCAGTCACTTTCTGTTCTATCTGTGTCAGAGCTGCAGCACAGTGTACAGCCTGTGGTACCTTCTTTTTGCTGCTTTGCTGACATTAAGGGAGGAAGGTGTTGGAAATCACACAATGGCAGTTGCTGCAAAGTTGTCAGTGGCTCTTTCCAGCCATCGATTTCATGTGCTCCTCCTTTTCCTCCTACTTTATGTATCATGCAGCCACAGAAGTAATACTTGTTTTCTAAGAATTTTCTCTGACGTTCTAGGCATGGCTTATTTAATCACCCACCCTCCACCCCTTTTGTATGACAAGCCCTTTCTGGTTTCTGGAACCTCAGACAATATAGAAGTGTTATGAGAGATGTTTTTTAGGGAAAAAAATGCTTGCAGCAGTAGTAGTAGGAAGTACTTGTGTAGGAGTATTCTGGGAATTCAAATTTGCTTTGAAAAACTAGTTGTTGTCAGTGAATGATGTTTTGAGTGACCTTTTGTACAGAAGTGGAGTTGTGCTGGTGGTTTTGCAACGGTGAACATTTCCAAATATTCCACCAATATATGTACAACTTCAAGGTGACACCACTGCCAAGAATTAACAGAACAAGAGGCAATGAGCACAAACCGAAATAAAAACCAGGAAAGATATTTTTAACCATGGAGGTGGTCAAGCTCTGGAACAGGTTACCCAGGGAGTTTGTGGAGTCTTCATCCTTGGAAATACTAAAAACCTGAGTGGATATAGCCTGAAGAACTTGCTGTAGTTCAGTCTCCTTTGATCAGAAGGTGGACCAAAGACCTCCAGCAGTCAAGTCTCAACCAATCTGTTATTCTATTGTAAGAATGGCATGCAATAATCCTTTTTAAAGTGAAGGTAGTTCCTTGGACTATTGTTCTGACTTCCCGTAAATTGCGGTTCACATGCTTCTCAATACATTCTGTTGTCACTTTAGAACCTGTAATTATTAGACAGAATGTAAGTGTAAAATACACATGCAAAAAAAAACAGACACCAAAATTGTTGTTAATGAATAGCTGCAGTTTTATAGTCACTAGTCTGAAACATTTTAAACAAAAAAGAGACAGATTTTGGTTTCTTTGAAGTCTGCAGTTAAAACTTCCATTGGCTTAATGGGACAAAGTACTTTACTCATCACATTTTATATCTAACAGAAAATACAAACTAAAGCAAAATGAATAGGTTATTTATATGTTTAATCAGTCTATAAAACCAAAACCTCTGGTAATACAAAGTTCAAGCTACATCTGCCTCCAACCATCAAGTGGCTGTCTCTGGTCTGCTCTTTGCACAGTGCACTAATTGTTACGCACCCACCTTGTGTGCATTACTTGCTGGCATCATGGTCTGGCTGCTTGGCAGAAGGGAAGAGCTGGGAAGCTTCATTATTCTGTAGAAAGGCTTTTCAATGTGTAGAAGCAGCCTGGGAGTTCAGGAATGGGCCCTTGTATGTGACAAGACACACTTTGTACTTTGTTGTACAAAGAAATCTCTTGATTTCTGATGTTTGAAAGTGGAAAATATTATCATCCTAGTTGATAAATGAAGCTGTTTGTCTGCAAAGCAAGCATATAAGTAATAGAATAAACATATTTTCTCACTAAAGGGATAGTTTCAGGAAAAGAGGATTAAAATTCTTGGAAAATCAGTGAGGCAGCTACAAGTGTCAGGTGATTATATGGCCTTATGTAAGTACAGTGCTTGGTGTCTAGCCAAGTATTTCTAAAACTTATAGGGTAACTTCTGTTCACATTTAGGCAACTTCTGTTCACATTTAGGCAATCTGAAAGCACTTCAAAACTCAGCAGTGTTTGCTCCTATGTTAGAGCTTATTTTTAAAAAGAACATAAAAATAGGTATTATTTTTTTTTTACTACAGGGAATTCCTAAAGGCAATGTTGTGGTTAAAACAGGGTCTTGCAAGAATTGAATTTTATTCCTGCCTTTCTTGTGGATCCCCTGTACTGTAATGGGCAAGCCATTTTTGTAGCTTGATTTCTAGCATAACCATAGCAAATGTATTTGTGTATATGACATTGAAAAAATATAGTGGGTGGTGGTGGGTGTGGTTGGTAGGTATATTATCTAGTTGTTGTATGGCAGTGTATTAAAATAATTTTGTTGCTCTTTTTGTTTCATGAAGAAAAAAGTCATAATTGGAACTAACTGGGAGAAAAAAATGGGTTTTTGTAAAGAAATTTTACTCCCATTTAGTCTAGTAGGCACGTCATGATAACTTCCTTCTGAAGGCAACCTATCTTAAATGCGTAATTTATTTGTATGGTTTGGTAGGTTTTTTGAACGTGTAATAATCTTTCAAAGTCTCTTTTTTTCCCCCCAAGATAACGTTCAGAGTGCAAATTGTGTCCCATAATGTTATTTTGCTTTCACGTTCACTCTTTTTTTATATCATGCTTAGTTTTTGTGCAGTTTATATCACATCACTTTTCCACTTCAGGTTTGATTTATCATCAAACTTGTTGAGAGACATAATACCACTGAATAATTCTCTCAGACTCATGCAAATCTTAAGGTATTTAGAATGAGAGAAGGAAGGCCTTATACTGGCAGAACATTGCTTGAAGTGCTGAAGATGACTGGCTAAATCTGGTGAGTACTAATTAGGTAGAATTTGTCAGTCTGTCAGTCAGTCTTACAGATTTTCCTGATCACATACTGAACATACACAAAGCAAGAGAGTAAATTTAGTGAATTCAAGAATGTCTTCAGAATGATGTTTCTTTTGAAAGAGATTTATGAACTGATGTTCAAACAGAAGCATAAAATGTTTCCATATGACAACAGTATGAAAGATGTCAGAGAGATCTCAGAAAAGGAAGTTAGAATACACAAGAATGCATTTGGAAGTGTGTTAGCTTTTGCTGGAAGTGTGAATTCAGACATCAGAGAACTCCTATAATGCCTGCCAGGCTGTGTTCTCTGTCCCCACAGGGCTTTTAGCAATAGAGTTGCCCACCAGGCAGCATCAGATGAATCATCATGAACACCAAACAAGACAACTTTACTTGAGAGAGAGAGAATATAGAATATGAACAATCCAACTGCCATCTGTATGTTTTCCTGATGAATGGCATTATCACATCTTTTTGTGCCAAATGAGTAAACTGTTTTCAGCACACAAATACTGTCTATTCCAGCACATATTACATGCAAACTACCAGCACAAATTTCAGGGTGATGTTTGCAATGTGAATTCACTCTGCCAGTTGGAATCCTATCCAACAAGTTCTGGTTGGGAAAGTAATGCCAAAAGAAGTGTGGGTTTGTGATGAGTGTTAGGTCATGAAAACTCCACAGCTTTCCAGGGGCTTATAAAATGCAACTGAGTCCGTCACTGTCACATTACTTACTAATGTACTTACAACCAGCTGACTCAGTTACAGAGATACGTACAAGCTGCAAATGTGCATGAAAGAAAAGAAGAATGGAAAATAGGAGACGTATGCAGGAGCATTTCAGTAAACTGGAAGAGAATGAAAAGACAAATTACAATGTTGAGGTGTTCTCTAGTGTTTCACAGGAACCTTCCAGTACATCTAACCTGGTTTCAGTAAGGAAAGTAACATTATTGGCTTACTGTCTGTTTAAGTAATATAAATATGTATTCTGTGCTTGTAGAAAGAACCTATCCTTTCTAAAACAAACATTTTTTTTTCAGAATGAAATAGTTATCATAGCTAAACTATCCCTCAAATAAAGTTTTCATATTAACAAAACCTAGAGATCTAGATTCTCAAAAAGCATTTGCTAGCTTAAATGTAGCAACTTTTAAGACCTTAAGTTTTGGCTCATTGAGGGTGTTTCTTTGTGCAGTCTGTCTTACATACAATAAAGCCTACTCACAGGTTTCCCAAAGCCTCTGTGCAAATCCACAATTTCTGGCAGCTCATGTTTATTCAACGATAATGTGCTTTCAGTGGCATAATGCCAGTAATGGACCAATGGCTGCCTGGGCAAAGCTCTGTGGAAAGAGAAAAGTCATAAAAAAACCTTAAACTTCTCCTATTGATTAGGGGAAACTAATTTACAGAATAAAAATACAATCAGAATTCATACGGTAAGATGAGTATATAAGGATAGCGCTGTGACATGTTTGACAGTTGTCCTTCCTGGTCGTGGTGCTATTTGGTGTTTCTCATACAGCACTGTTTAGTACTAAATGCTTTCAGACCTAGAGGATATCAAATGGCGCTAGCAATGGTTGGGGCAACATTGAAAAATACTGCCATTACAGAGCAATAAAAAGTAATATTTACCTTGAAGAATATCTCCATTACACAGCTTTCAGGAGTAGTGCAAAAAGACTTTCTGGAATTGTGTTTGTGGCAATGACCTCAGTCTTTGAAGACCCAGCTAGGATTGGATTATGCTTGTAAACTGTACATATTGCAAGCTGTTGACAAAAAGTTACACTTCTTTTTATTATTCTTTTAAGATGTGTATTTATCTTGCATTCTGTATGTGTCTTTCACCTCAATATATATTTACTAAATAATTTATGACACACTTGAGGTTCCCCCCCCCGCCACCCTTTGTGATAGAACAAACTGCTGTATGTCAGCAACATGACTTGTTAGGACAAGAAGCAAAGCACAATGCCTAGTTGATAATGCAGTGCAAAGACTTCAGAGGCAAAAAATGCACCTTTACATGAGATTGTTGACATTGAAATGGACATCTCTACCAAGAACTCATTAAAACTTACTGAAGTTGTTATGACAAGAATGTCAGTCTCATCTGAAGAGTTCTGGTTTCTGAAATATTCTTTTAGTAGAAATATCTGAACCTGATAGAGTAAAGGATCAGAGATTACCTAATGAGCTACTTATGTCACTTCCTGCTGCACCTTACATTTATATGCCAGCTCCTGAAGTTGGGAATGTGATCAACTATTTAACTCTGGAAAATATAAATAAGAAAACAAGAAGATTGCAAGATATAAATTTAAAATCTAGAAAAGGTTTTAGTAACTTGAAACTCAATCAAATTTGGAATAGTTCTCCTTTATAGTAAATAAAGCCAACACAAAGAATTTTTTAGTATCTCAGACTCATATACAGTGTTTTGGGTCTTGGAGGAGGGAGACTTTTTTTAAGCATTTCCTGATACTATTTGCCAAACTCTGTTAAATGATTTACTGAGTGGTTTCAGGGCTCAGTTATTGTACAATTCTTCAGTGTTAATGTATCACTCTTTCATCTGGAACAGAATTACCAAGGAAATTATTTCTCTTGATATTTTCTTGGAAACAGTAATCATTTTTTGTGTCTCGTGACATTTGAATTCCATGATGGTTATTTAAAAGTGTTTAATTTTTTTTTGAAAATCTTTAATCATTTCCACACCATTTCTTTGTTTGTCTTTCACAAGAATCTCCAATACTACCAGTAGCAGTTCTGTTTCTCTGTGTCATTCTTTGCCATATTAATTACCTCATTAGCTCTCCTTTGCCATAGGGGAATCACATTTTTCTTTCAAATAGTGCAGTTTTTAAAAATAAGTAAAATAAACTGGGATCAATTTGTTCAAATCTTTATTCATCCTTTCAAACCAAAACAAATAATGGTGTACCCTAAACTTGTCTTTTTTTCCCCAGCTATGTCAGGTGTTCTTGTAGAGGATAATACTTGTCCCACCAAACTTGCCTTACTTTCTTGTTGAGCGATCTGTGTTCGCCAAGGCTGGGGTGTGGCTGAAGGAGGAACGTGTTTAAAGAACTAGGGGTTCTGTAACACTTGATTCTGATTCTTTGTTAAACCTGGGAGATGAGCAGGAGCTCACATCCAGTGACTGTGCCATGCAGTCATGGAAGACAGAATGGGTCTTTGTGGCCTGCAGTTCCCCTCTCTGCCATACAAGGCTGTGCTCTACTGTGAGTAACTCGGCTTTTGAGCTGTAAACATCCTAGCATGAGAGTTGCAATTGTATTCCTTGAGAAACTGTCCCTTAGCAAAAGTCCAAACCTGTGAGAAATTTTTTCCTATTTTTCCGACTAAGAATTATCGACTTAATTTTTATTGAATTCTTCTATTTTTTTGACTACCTATAATTCTAAATGTTATATCTGCAAACATGTATGACCCTGATTGTTGTTGCTTAGCCAGTTGCCTTGTGACAGCATATTCAATGTCCAAAAAAGCCAAAGGAAAAAGCATATTTCATTAGTTACTCTGGTTTTGCAAGTCATTTTCTGAAATAACTTTTGGTGAAAAAATTTTGAAACAGAACCTTTTCGTAAGGTATAAAATGCAGTAATAAGAATTCATATTTTTAGTTTATTGTAACTTCTCCAAAATGTCTACTGTGTTGTTCTGTGACTCAGAATAGCTTTCAAAATAGGAGAACTGGATCTCAGCCACGGTACTAGTAAAGTAAAATAAAATAAAATAAAATAAAATAAAATAAAATAAAATAAAATAAAATAAAATAAAATAAAATAAAATTTGTTAATCTTCTGTCCTCTGACTACCTAGATTATTCCCATGATAACCTTTGTAATCTTTGATTTAAAAGTGTTATACAGAAGAAAGTCTACTTGTTAATGAAGCTTGGTTTACTTGTGCTGGAAATTTAGAACACATCTGACTGCTTTTCAAAACAGAATAGTGAATAATGTTACAGTACTGAGAAGGTTGATACATAAAAGGAAAGCAAAGCCAAACGAATACATAAATAAGAAATCTTGAAACACAGATTTATTAAGTTATGATACATGGTAGGTTTGTTAATTCATCAGGAAAGAATGTTCGGATTTTTTTAATTTAATGAGCACATGAGTCTGTTTATCACATGCCTCTATAAATAAGTGTCTTTGCAGATGTTTTCTCTTTATTGAAAATAACTTTTTCTCTCCTCAGGGCATGCTACACTATTAAATTAAAATTTCTTTGGTTATTACAGAAGACAGAACACTGTGGCAGGCATAGCACTGGCATAACTTTTTAATATCAATTTTTAGAATTATTTAGAGGTTAGTAGTGTAGCACTGATATATTTTATCTGGCAAAACTTTTTAACATAAATTCTAAAAGCCGTTGGCATGTTACTTTAGTATTTCATTGATGCTGTGTCTGGGTAATCAAAAATGATCACCTAATTTTATTGAGAGTGATATCTCAGTGATAAATACCATGAATTTCACTGACAGCTAAATGGTTTGGGTCACCTAGGATAATTTTATTATCCTAATTAATTATTAATTATTTGTCTGCCCTATTCATACTTCCCGTATCTGCAACCACATTTCTTTCATAGTGTGGTTCAAATTTACAATTTTTCTCTAGTGTCAAATGTCGTGTTGTCAGTATCACCTCAACAAACCCAGCTGTTAATGACTGGACAGTTTCTTCAACAGACAGAATAAACACAACAACAAAACTAATTCTGAAGAGGCTTTATAGAGAGGAAAGGACGAAAGAAAAATAAGGAGTTACTGTGTAGGAATTTTGAATTACAATATACTCTGATATACTCCTGTTTATATTACATTTCAACCCAAGATAATTCATTATTCCTGTCTTTTACAGTAAAATACTGAAGTCATTTGGAAATATAACAATTAATAAGGAATAATAATAGCTTTTATTTGCATGCCCTGTTTAAATGTGGTACCTGCTGACTACTTATTTTTTTTTTTAAACTTAAAATGTTCAAATCTGGGTCTACTGACTAAGCTCATACTTAGAGAGGTAAATATTACTAATGTGTAGTGTCTTTGCCTTCCAGTCAAGGTTGGCCTATACTGATACATACAAAGTTCAGCAGTTGTCACATTCTTTGATTATAGCTACTATAGCTATCTTGGCTAGGCATAAAAAACATTCAGCACAATTTGCACACACTGTAAATTACTTCAGGATCTTCTTAAGGAGAATTTTCTTGGCATAGTTTCTAAGATGCATGCTTCCATCATTAGAAGATTAGCTTAAAGAAATAGAATATGAAACTATGAGAGATGACAAAGAGGTGTAAAATTAGCTTTATGTTTTGTGATAATGTCCGTGAAATCCTTCCTTGTGTGATACAGAGTGGATATGATGTAAAAATCACACTGTGTACAGGACTGTAACAGAAGACCTGACAGGGCATTGTTCTAGCACTTCATTGTATAATGGCCAAGGATGTAGACCTCTCTTGCAAAGAAATAACCCAAGGTAGTGCTATGTCATCATGTAACATTCAGTTCCAGTGGTTTGCCTTAGTTTGAATCAGTCAGCAAGAGAGGAAAGGGAAGGAATGTTTGGCATGTGTATAGTTGTGATAAGTTATTAGTGCTCATGCACCACTAACAGCCATCAGACTCTGAAGGAATGGAATGCAGTGCATCTGCAGGGAGGATATGTTTACGTTGGATTAGCCTGTGCTAATGCAGAGTGTGATTTTCACCACTTTACTCATGCCACTATTGTATCTCTTGTAGGTGAGCCACATTACAGCCTTACTGCAGTGGGCTGTGGCTTGAGTGCTTTTCAGATGTGGAAATGGTTTGCTTTGTGTATCTATAGTAACCAACTGCTGGCATTTTCACTAAGTGCTGTGCATAGGCTGAGGGTGTGTGACTGTTATTATTATCTGCTTTATAACTTATCCCAGAAGGCAATGTAGTATGTGAAAGCTAAATTAGCTTGAAATAAAACAGTTAATGAGCTGAAGTGCTTCAGCTCTGGCAGTAAAGATGCTCATGAAGTTTAATTGACCCTGCCAAAAATAACCTTTAGTATGTATAGAGAGACCTTCAGGTGTTATAATTTATCTTTCTTGATCTGAGAGCAGATAAAGCACAGTGGCTGCGTGGGCTGTAATGCTCTCAGCTCCTATCACTTCCCTGTGTAGTAGACGTGCCTTTTAGTTGGTGGTACAGCAATCAGCAGGTGAATTTATGTTTTATCCAAAACATTGCTTCTAATTAAATGTCTCATCTTCTCAGTGGTGCCTAGCTCTGCTGAACTGTTTTTACTCAAGTAATAAACATTCCTTTGCACATTGCAAATATAGCAGTAACTGTAGTGGCAGTTACATATGGTGAAGGATTACTCAATGACAGGATCTTATCTTACCTATGTGTCAAAGGCAAGAGGTTTTATGATTGCAAAATTACCCACTGAGCAAACTTTCTTGATAATCCACTAGAGAAATTAGCTTGAAACAAAGCTAAGGGCAAAGAAATAATCAGAAACCGAAATCATTACATCATTTTTCCAAACAGAATACTTCAAAACTTCTCGAGTTGCCACTGCTTGGCTTGTGCCACTATGCCCATTCCCTGGCATCCAGCCATGGGTGCTTAGGAGCTGTTGATTTCCTTCTCATATGTGTTTTTGCTACCATCTCCTTTGGGTTGTGGTGGTAAAACATGAATGGACTTGGGAGTAAAAACCTTTGGGGTATTACAATCACAGAATCATAGACTGGTTTGAGCTGCAAGGGACCTTAGATATTATCTATTTCCAACCCCCCTGTCATGAGCAGGGACACTCCACACTAGATCAGGTTGCTTGAAGCCGCATCTAACCTGGTCTTGAACACTTCCAGGGAGGCGACATCCATAGCTTCTCTGGGCAACCTAATAGTGATATCATGATATCAAATTAGTGATACTGTGATATATTGTGATATTAGTGAATTAGTGATATTGCAATCAATATTACTTTGTTGATGTCTTTGCATGTTTTCCAGTGAAAGTGGTTATGAAGAAATTCTGTCACTCTATGTTTCTTGTCACCCTCTCTCTGTCACCATTTTACAACAGCTATTTTGCCATTAAAGCCTATTTCTTAGTGGGTAACATATTACAGAGCATGGAGTAGCACGTTACAGAGCTTGGTGCATATAAGTTTCATACTGTTTCTTCTAGGATATGTTGTGTATGTAGAGAACTATCATAACCTAAAAATACTTTATTGCCATAAAAGCAGACAATATAAAAAGTCTTCCTGTATATTGTGAATTGGAAGTCAGGTGGAATTCATGTTACATCACTTTGTAAATGATGTGGTTTTAAAACTGTGGTTAGCAGCTTGTTCTAATATTGGCATTCCATAAAAAAGTTAAATGAGTTTTTGAGAACAGGGCAGTATGTTCCCTGCCATGTTAAAAGTGAAAAGTGCAGCTTCAGATACTGGAAGTTCCTGCCAGATGACACAGTTTGTATTAAATCATCCAACCCTTACGTTGGTACTTTGCTGTGCTGTTCTGCCTTGTGCAGAGATGGTTAAAAAAGATTTGTCCTTGTAAGAGAAGGTAAGTAGGCTAAACACAGTCATTCTGCTTTATTGCTGTAACATCAAGGCACTATAAAATCTGCAGACAAAGCAGATGGGAGAGGAATCTACAGCTTTCCTAATTCATTTACATAATCTTCAGCTTTTCAGCTCCATTTTTACATAAAAAGAGAGTTCCTCATCACTTGTATGTACAATCTCTTACCTTTCCCATGCACATCATTTTAGCATTTTTGAAGCGTCAGGATTCCTTCACATCTTTAAATATTTTTAATTATGAAATCCGTCTTGATTGGTTGAAATTAACTTGCTCCTAAACATCCACAAGTAATGATGGTTGTTGGCTTATTTTTATACCATTGCTGATAAAACAGCAGATGATGAATGATCTGACAAGTATTGCAACATTCTGGCAGCAATTATTTGTTTAATTAAATTATACATGATAATGTAGGGTATGGGCTGCTGTGCTGTGAAGCCTGCCTGTATAGGTAAGTCTCAGTTTATATTCCCTTACTGCATGCAAAATTCCTTAAATTCAGTGAAATATTGGATAAGAGTTGCATAACAGATAACAGCTGGCCTTTTATAAATTCATACTCTAGATTATGCAGAGAGAACATTTTGGAGTTAAAATATCAAGCAATTTCCTTGGTTTTTTCAGTCTTGCCAGAACCCACAGTATCAAACCTATAGTTCTCAAAGGCATGGAAAAGAAGATGGGTATGAGTTTTAAAACCGGCAGCCTTGCTGACAAGGCACTAAGCGTAAAGAAACACGATAACACCAATCAGCAAATCATCAGCTTCCGGCTCCTCCCAAGTTTCAGCTGACTTCCTACCAGACCTGTGAAGCAAGCTGTAAGAATTATCTTCCTCTAGGCACTAGGCAGCAGTTTCCAAGTCAGCTTGCTCCACAATGCCTGCAGAAACTTGGTGGAAACAGCAGATTTTATCTTGCCTGGGGATTATAGTCTGCTGCCTGAAAAGATGGTGTTGACAGTGTGTTCCCTATTAAAAATGCAGTAGTACAGTATACAACTTACATAATCATTCACTCAGTAATAGAACTATTCAAAGCACATCCTTACCAATCTCCTTTTAATCTAAGCAGGGACAATAACCGTGGGGTTTATCTGAATACATCTGAGGAACAAATTCTGCTTTTAGGATATGTTTGACTGTTCAACTTCACCTATTCATTCATATCTGTATGTCAGATAGGTAGGTTGGAATCATCTAGACTAAGCCCCACACTCAAGCAGCATCAGCTAGAACCAGTTGCCCAGGACCATGTCAAATTTTTAATATCTCCACAAGTGGAGATTCCAGAGCCTCTCTGGGCAGGTTATGCTGGTGTTTGACCACACTCACCAGTAAAGAAGTGTTGTCTTGTGTTCACATGGACTTGCCTGTGTTTTCATTGTGCCCATTGCCACTTGACCTGTTGCTGGGCACTACTGGAAAGTCTGTCTCTCTCGTTGTTTCCTTGCATCAAGTATTTATTGAATGATAGAATAGTTTGGGTTGGAAGGGACCTTTAAAGGTCATCTGGTCCAACTCCCCCTGTGATGAGTATGGATGATGCTCTGAGCTATACCTTTACCCAACTGATGACACCCATTGATGGACCTGAGCTTTCTCTTCTCCTGGCTGAAGAGTCTCACCCTCTCCTCAAACCACAGATGCTTCAGTCCCTTAATCTCTGTGCTGGACTCCCTCCATTAGGTACATGTCTCTCTTGTACTGGGCAGTCCAGTCCTGGTCGTGCAGTGCTCCAAACTGTGGTCACACAAGTGCTGAATGGAGGGTGAGGATCACTTGCTTTGACCTATAGTCATTGCACTTCATATTACCCAGGATGATGTTGGCCTTCTTTTCTGTGAAGGTGCATTACTGCTCTGTGATCAGCTTGCTGTCCACCAGGACCCCAATGGCCTTCTCTGCAGAGCTTCTTTCCAGCAGGTTGGTCCCCAGCGTATATGGTATCTGTGTTTATTCTTCTCCACAGTTCTCTTCAGGACTTTGCATTTCCCTTTATTAAAATTCATGAGGTTTCTCTTGAACCAATTCTTCAGCTTGGCAAGGTCCCACATGGTAGCACAACTATGTGGTGTTTCAGCTGCTCCTCCCAGATTTGCATCACCCGTGAACTTGCTGAGGTGCACTCTGTCACATCATTTCAGGTCATTAGTGAAGCTGTTAAACAGTATTAACCCCAGTAATGATCCCTGGATTACACCACTTGCGACTCGCCCCCAACTGGACTTTGTGCTGCTGATCACCACCCGGCAAGCCTGGCCATTCAATTTTCAAGCTGTGTAATTATCTAGCCTTTAATTTGTCAGCTTGTCTTTGGGGATGTTATAGGGTCTGCCTTAAGTTGAGGTAAACAGCTTTAGCTGCCCTCTCCCCTCATCCAACAGGCTACTTACCTTGTGGAAGGTTATCATATTGCTAAAGCATGATTTCCCTTCTGCAAACTCATACTGATTGCTCCCAATCTCCTTTTTTCCCTTCATGTGTTTGGAAATGATTTCCACGATGATTTTCTCCATCATCTTTCCATGGATATAAATTGCTGCTATATTGTTTGCCTGTGGTTGCAGAGCTCAGATAATAGATTTGATAGGAAAGCTGTCCTATTCATTTTATTTTAGACACACTAAAACGATGAAATCTCTAGATCCTGGATTTTCTTAAATGTCTCTCAATTATCTTATGGAGATTAAATTGAAATTTGTCTTGTGGCCAGTGAATGGGAGGAGGCATGGAAGAGGAGCGAGTAGAAATCCTGTAGAGTATTGCAGGCAGCGAGGCTTCAGGGACTAAGAGGAGTGGTTGGGATGTGTGTGCAAAATACTGTGTTTGCAATTAATTCAAGACTATATGTTTTTCCTGCTTTTGTAGTCTCCTCTTTTTAGAGCAATGCTGCATTGCAATTGACTTGATAAAAAAGAAGTCTAATATTCTCAGTTAATGCCTATATTTATTTTATAAGTGAAACTCTGAAGAATGACACAAAATCAGTGGCCTTGCAAAGGTTTGGGAATATTGCTTAAAACTTGTCCTTCAAGATTATTTAGTTCCATTTTGGCTTTTCAAGACTGTGGACAGACCAACAGGAATGTGTGAGGCCAGCTCCCTTACTCCATTCATTTGGATATCACCTTACCAGAAATGGATCCGTAGGGTACACTGGTGGGTTTGTGTGGGCAAGTGAGATATTACCTACCAAACCAACCATGGCAGAGAGGGAGGGAAATTGGAAATCTGTCAGAAGGTGCCTCAAAACAATGCATATTCTGGTAGCTAATTTTCTTTCGCTTGCTAATCAAGGAGGACAACATCATTCCTGCTACTCAGATGTTTGTTTGGTTGGTTTTTTTTTTTGTCTTTCCCTTGAACATAAGTATTTCTTCTCTTTTTAGGTGTGGGAAATCAGACAAAAATTTAGGTGGAAAGGCAGTCAGACAGAATGAAATTATGAGGCTTTATAAATAATCCTGGTTTGAATATACTGAATATACTCAGAGAAGTGTGATTGGATGTGGTGTATGTAAAATCAAAGGTCTAAGAGAAAAATTGAAGACAACTGTCAAAAGCTTTTTGTTCTTGTGATTGAAGGCTAGAAAAAATGAGTTTCATATCAGCACCACATTGTCAGCAGTGTTGAATGGCCTGATTACTGCAGCAATTAAAAAAAAATTATGAAAATTATCTGTGCTGGCCAGATAGAGAAAATACAATTTTAATTATTACTATGGCTTGCTAGTAAGAATTCATTACACTTACTCTTGTGAGAGCAAAACCATCAAGCCTCCAAATTCTTACTGTTTGTACTTTTTAGGTCCCTCCTTGCAGTTTAGAATTTTGCCAAGGAATTGACCCATGTATTTTCAGAACAGGTTCCAAAATTTTTTCATCCTATTCTGTCCTATGCTGATAATTGTCTTTGTCCTGCCTTTTTTTTTTTTTTTGCAGTAGTTTACAATTTAGCTCAGCATTCCATCTGTTCTTCCTATAGTACCAAATAATATAAATAACAGATTTGTCATGTCTTCCATGAACAATTCCATTCTATTCCATCTCTTGCAAAGTGAGTGCAGGCACAGAACTGGGGAGTTTATCACCCTGATGAGGTGATAAATTTATTGATACAATAAACAGCTGGGAGATGAAAGCTCATCTGTTATGGAAATGTTTTATCTAATGTTGTGAGACACCTAGGATTTTGAATATGGAACAGTAGCTGGTAGTTTAAGGTCAATCCCTATTTGAAAGTCAGTGCCTACCAGGAAATGCCTCAAACATGTGCAAGGCTAGTTCAACTCCTTTTTCTGCTTCTGCTCAGAGCTGCTCTGTTTCAAAGAGTGCTGCTAAGGGATGCTACTGGACTCTCTCACACTCGAAAATTGTAATATAAAGCTTGTAGTGGAAGGAATCAGCTGAAATTCTGCAATTGCGCTGGAGGATTTTTTAAAATAAGCTCTGAGCTGGCATAATGTGCAAGTGTTATTTTATGTTTCTGAAAGGCTATCTACCTTTGATTCAATACCATCCTGAATATTACAATTTGCTGTTGTGACTACTACCATGCTTGCATATCCCTAATTTGATTTACCTCTTAAGAAAGTTTATCTGTTTCATGTGGCTAATTTGTATTTTCACTCTAGCAGAAGATGAAAGAAAATGAAAGAGGAAAGAGAAGAGAGAGTCATTGTTTTGTGATGACAGGACAAAAGGTGTTGCTTTAATTCTTCCTCTGCAGACCTAAGAGTAATTTTGGAAATATTCTCCTTTTAAGAGTTATCTCCACCGATTCTCTCTTTGTAATAGTGCTTAGCATTTTCAGTGTTCAGCATTCAGGTAAAGAACAGTATATATGGATCTCTTGGGATAGCATGTTTTAACTGTAGAACATCCAGATTTGTAATTTCAAACTTAATGGATAGAGTTGGCAGTTTTATTATCTTCTTTGTCTTGGTGCTTTTATTTTCCTGTGGAAAGATTCTGATCTCACAGTTCTTCAGTCAGTTTTGCTTTGGCATCTAGTTCATGTTTTCCCAAGACGCATTGTTAGTTCTTGCTGATCACCCCTCATGGCTGAAGGAAAATGCAATGTACATTCTAAGACCTATTCCTGAAAAGTAGCTTCTGTGGGATGCTTACATAAGCAGACTGCAGTGTACCCTGTTTTTTGAAGGCATTTCTGGTACAGTGGACAAAACCGTTACCTGTCATTGTTTGTAATACTGTTGGGGTTGGTTTTTTCATTCTTTTATTTCTCTTCTTCATTACATGATACATGTATAGTGTCCTTTCTGGATCCTTTTGTTTGTACTGGTTTAGGAAGATAATGTTTCTAGACATTCTGCAATATTTTTGCTCTTGTATCTGAGCATCCTCTTAAGATTTTTTTTTTAATGGAGGGACTTTGAGAACCATGGTCCTAGCTATCTCTAATGTACTAGATTATTTGGGATTTTTTTAATAGTTGCTTACCTCTTAGCCCCATATGCTATCTTGTTTCTGTTAATACTTTTTTCATCTGCCATATTCACAGTGCAGGATTAGACCATACAGGCCTGTTTTAAAATTATTTGCTGATTCACCTTTATTTTGACGTGTGAGGGAGATTGTGCATTCTCAAAAATCACACTGTGGTGTGGCATAGAACTTAGATTTTATTGAATAATTTTATGTAAGCAGGTCTAAGATTTCTGGAGTAGATGTCCTCTCATGCACAGCCCATTAGATACACCAGGGGATTCCTTTGTCTCTTGTTGATCTAAACTAGATGTAATCCCTAGGATCACATATGCTTATTCAGCATGATAATCTGTCACAAGAGAGGTTAGCTAACATGTGGCCATTTTGCTGTTGCTATCTTTGGCCAAATTGGTGTCACTCTTTAAGGGATTGGACTGATTCCTGTTGCTGAGTCTGGCCTTGACAATATGTCTATGTTCACTGCTTGTTTCATCCTGGACTCACTGCAGTGCTCTTTCTTTGATCTTTCTGTGCTTTTGGGCCTGTTGTGCTTCTACTGCTGTTTAAATTCTAGGACTCTTCTAGCTAAATTAGAGCTGTGGCTTGCCTGATTTTTCACCTATTTCCTTTTGCTGGAAAGTCTTGTGTGTCTTAGCTGCTTACCTGATCTGATTTCTAACAAACGAAGATCAGAAGTTCAAGATTAGAGGCTCAGTTAGAATGAATACAGGAACTTTTTTCCCACTTTAATGCTCTGTGATGTTCACCCTGGACAATGCATTCTTCACAATTAATGTATTCAATTTTTCATTAGAAGTCTGATTGGTAAAAAACTTGGATTAAAAACATATATGACAGAAAGGAAGAAAGGCAAATGCAGAGCCCAGTTGCTATTCCCACTCCCATCCTGTATTTTTTGTCTTGCTTAAAGCATGAGTACATAATTTATATACTGTCCTAAGGAACCAGGACCTTGCAAAGCCAAAGTGAAGAGGATGGAAAATATATGTATTTCATTAACATCATACCCATGTTCAGAGGCTGCTTCCTCTCATCTCTCCTCTTAATCTGCCTTTGAATCTGTCAATCTGCCATATCCACTGCTATTGTTTTTTATCAAGGGTACTGTGCCTTTGATATTGACAGATATATGATTTTATCATATAGATTTCAGAAAAACATGCCCACTAAGTACAGTTTGTTTCACTGTTTGATTATTTCTTTGAAAACTTTTCTGTTTAAATGGAGAGAGGCATAATTTGTCCCACTGCTCAACCTTGCAATCAGGGACATGTTCCAGGGATAAGCAGGATTTAGCAGAGGTTAAGGGGGTACATTTGTACAAGAGCTACTTGTTAGTATATTAGTGACGTATCACAGAAGGATTCACTTCGGGCAGGAGCTAAGTGTGGTCTTGGTACATCAGCTGATCTCTTACAGTAAGCTCCATTCTAAACTAGACTGCTTGATCTTTTGAGGCTCATCCATTTCTAGGACAGTATTGCTTTTTTAAATGCAGGTAAATGCTTAATCTGATAAAGATTTAATGGAGGAAGTCCTATATTTGTAGTAATTTTTTTGATCTCAAGCAAAGTGCAGTGGAACTACAATATTAGCTTTTACCTTGATGGCTTCTTCAGAAATATACTTTCTTTGGCATGAGCTCTTACACATAACCTGTGCCAGTTATGTCTTGCATATTAACTGCAAACACAGGATGTGATAGAATGAAACCCAGAGCATATCTGAATTAAATTTGGCACTGCTGCAGGAAAGAGCCAGTTAATGTCCTTGTGTAATGCTTATGTAATAGATTAGATTCTCTGCCTGGCTGTTCTAGTTGTCTGTGGTGGTATATAAAAAGCTTGCCAGCTTGCTAGTACTCAATTAGCTCATTCACCACGAGTAAACTAGTTTTCTAGCTTACAGGAGGAAAGCGCTTCCAATCTTCTAATTGGTTTATGCATATAATCTTTTCCACACACCAACAAGTGCAAAAGTTGACTTGGTTATAGAATCAGAGAATAAAGTGAGAGGGGGGAAAAATACAGAAAGATCATAACTCAGTCTGTATGGGCAATTGTTTATTAATAGCACCATTTTTTACTCCTTCAGTTCTTTTTGGTTACTTGAGACAACAGATGAATCTTAACAGAGAAGAAAAGGGATCATAGTCACCTAATGCATAAATTTTTTTTCAAGATACACAGCTGCTGTCAAGCTCTCAAACTAAATTTTTTAAAAATATATTATTTTAACTTTCTACATATTTTCTTTTTAATGTTTTTAGAGGATACAAGTAGGCTTTAGTTGTTATCTGTTATCAGTCTTTAATAGGAATTTTATAAAATTTACAAAACTGGTAAAAGAGGAAATTTTCTCTTTAGAAAGCATGTTTGGAGATGCTATGTCAATGTTAGTTCAGGGTTTTTGGAAAATTATGCCTTGTAGCCTATTTTATGGCATAGAAGATGACCTTTTAGGACTTTTAACTGAAAGACATAATAATCTCATGATAGTATTTTTAGTGGACCTATGGAGTAGGGGCTCTTGAAACAGAATTTCTTCAAAACTTTTGATTGTGAACATTGTTAGGACAGTGCTGGGCTTTTGTTATTGTCTGGTTCCTCCCAGGGCAGAAGCACTGTGTCTGATGAGAGAGATCATCCTGAGATGGGACATGTACCTTCCAGGCTTCAGCTGCTTCTCCAGCCTTTCTTGTGACATTCTTGTGACTTGTCTTTGTGACATCAAAAAATGCAGCAATACGTCTTCTAGAGTTAACCAGGGCTATGGTGCTGCTCCACTTTAAATTTTGTTATTGCAGCCCCTTGTCTGACTTGTCATCCATACAGAGTCTTACTGGGAATAAAATGTTGGAAATTCTTGATCCAAAGTATCAAACTTCCAATAATAAGGAAAACTTGAATGTTTTGCAAAGCTATTGGTGACATCTACTTCATGTTCTGCTTTATTTAATGTAAGCCTTTCTTAAAACTGCATAATTTTCTTTTGAGATGCTGAGATGTTTTATAGATATTTTTCATCCAAATGTGCATCTTCTATCTTGCTCATCTCATAGCTGTTGCATGTTTAGAAAATTTTATGTATGAACATAGCCAATAATATACTTTCTAGTTTAAGAATCAGTCTAACAGTAAATATTAACTGAAAGCTTAATTCTCTTACTACAGTTTAAGCAGATCCTTGCTACATGCAGAAGAGAAAGTAATTTTCCTAAAGACTTTTGAGTCTTTAATAATAATAATAATTCAAATTCGAAAAATTGCATCAAGTTGCAATTGAAAAGCTTTATGTAGGAAATCAGGGCCATGGTTTCACTTGACCTATGTTTTTAGCTCCTTTTAAACTTCAAGAGAATAGCTCAGAAAATAGGCTGTATTATTAAAAAAATGGTCTGATCAAAGAAAATATGTACGTTCCTGTTGCAGCATGACTAGGTACACTTTATTCTGCCAAAAGCTTTGCTCTGTGCCAGTGAACCTCTTCTGTTCATTGGACAATATCTTCCACTCAGGCAATTTATGTAACTGATTTCCAAGATACCCAGTGTAACTCTCTGAAAGAACTGCACCTTCTGGGCATTCTCAGGCTGGACACGTGGTTCTGACTGTTACTTGATAAGAATAACATGTCTTATGGTTTGCCTGTCCCTCTGAGCCTTTTCGAGCCCATATTGTCCTAGAAACTTTTCTCAAAGAAGCTGGATGTGTTGAATCTCCCCAAGCACACCGAGTCTCAGAGAAAAAAGAATGGCACCTTGGAGAAGAGGGGGCTCCTGGGAGACCTCACTGCAGCCTTTCGCTGTTTAAAGGGGACTTACGAAAAAGAGGGAGAGTGACTTTTTATATGGGCAGATAGTGACAGGGCAAGGGAGAACAGTTTTAAACTACAAGATGAGAGATTTAGATTAGATGTTAGGAAAAAATTCTTTACTATGAGGGTGGTGAGGCACTGGAACAGGTTGCCCAGAGAAGTGCCCCATCCCTGGAGGTGTTCTGGGCCAGGTTGGATGGGGCCCTGAGCAACCTGATTTAGTGGATGGCATCCCTGCCCATGGGGTTGGAACTAGATAATCTTAAAGGTCCCTTCCAACTCAAGCCGTTCTATGATTCTTGAAGGGTCTCCTGGAACTGACCTGGTCAAAAAAAACCAAATCTCTGAGAGCTTCCATTCCATCTCAAAATGCAGGATACTTTATTTTCCACGGAATGAGAAGGTGACTGAAAGTGGTGACAACCTTAGTAGTGCTCTTCTGACTGTGCTTTACTGCTGTGGCTCACCCCCTGTCCCATGACTCAGGGTGGATGTATTCCTCAGATGGGAGCAACCAGACTGGTGTGTGTAAGCACAGGGGAGGGGAGCACAGCCCAGCAGAGGGAAGTGCCTGGATAGCCAGGGAGCTGTGGTGTCTGGGCACAGTGGGCAGGGCAGGTCTGGTCAGGCACCCAGGGTAAGGTACTGCCCAGCAATCACCAGGCAAGTCCATAGAGATGAGGCAGGGCTGGGGCCAGGCTGGAGAGGCAGCCTGTGTGCCCATGGGGCTGGTGGCCAGGCACAGGCACAATCCATAGGTCATGTGGGAGACAAGCAGTTGTGGCTCAGCTTGAAGACAGCTTGTGTGGGAAAGGGGAATCAGCACCAGTGGAGCCTCCCCACAGCACCATCAGGAGGGCTCTGTCCAAGGTCACCAGAACCCCTACAGAGGGATATAAATGTGTCTCTAGTAGAACATTTGTAGTGATGGATGCCTTTCTGTGCAGTGTCCAAACGTCATCGCTGTTTAGCAGTTTGCAGCACTGATTCCATGCCCAGTTCCTACTGCTAAAGATTCAGGCCACTTTCTGGATGTGACAGAGAATGTCTGTTGCTGTGGCAGAATGCTTAGGACAGAAACTCTTGATGACTAGGAGTTCAGTTCTGCTGATAGACATGGGAGAAGTTATTTGAGAGACAGATTCAGTTTTCTGTAGACTGTTAGTCCAATGCTGTCTTCAGAATCTGAAGGTTAACATATTAGCAACATTGCTTGCTAGCAGTGATCCACCATTAGGCAGTCATTTATATCCAGTAGTATTGAAAGGTTAAATGTTCTCCTGCAGTGCAAAAGTGAAACATGAGTCTTGCTTTAAGGTCACACATTGCATTATCTGATACTACTGCGCAATATATTGCAAACAAGATGGATCCCAAACCACTTGTCCTTTGTAATGCTTGTCATAAGGAAGAGGTCAGATGGATTTTATGAGCCTGTACTCTGCCAAGCATTGTGAAGACCACTAAAGACTGACAGTAACTTTTTTGGACTGCCAAACCTCTTTGGAAGGTTCCACATCCTCTCATATTGTCATAGTTATGATCATCTATTTATCACAGTTTAGCAGATATTCTTTAAAGAATGGGTGGTGTATGTATAACAAGAAAAATTGTTAAAATACATTAAATTATAATAAATATTCCATTTAAATCATTAAAAATCATCAGCAAAAAATCAAAATAAGAGTGCAAGTTCATGATGCAGAGACTTCTGTGATGCTCTCTTGTGGTATAGGAAAGGATAATGAACTTCCTGTTTTTTGATTATCATACCTCTATCATTTACAGACATTTGTTTGGGTGGAAGACAAAATAAAGAGACTGGGCTCTCCTTTGTTAAGTGTCTGTGCCCTGAAAAAAGGGATTGGCATCCATGAAATTTTTCAGAGACTCTGAGAAGGAAACCCCTTTATGAAGAGAAGACAGAAGTGCTGATTGTGGGAATAAGAATATTTCTTGTTTATTACAGAGATTTGCTTGAGGTTCTTTGTTGAATCTTAAGCAAAGTCCTACATACCACAAATACAAAGCAATAGAAATTTACGATATGTTAGATCTTATGAAAAGATGCTCTTCCTCTTAAATAGTACATATTTTAAAACTGTTTTCTTTGAAGGAAGGTTTCCCAGTAGCTACAACAAGCTGCCATCAAACTTGGCAAAGAAATACAATAAATCTTTGCTTGACACTCAGTCATTGAAATTGCCCCCTGATGAAAAGGAAGCTTGCTAATTATTTATTTACCTCCGCTCTTGCACTTCCTCCATATCCTCCCGTTCCTGTCTTATGATGTACAAATGCTAGGAAATGGGGCACAAAATGACTGGATGAGTATGGGAAATGAGCAGTGGCCCAGTCTCATGTAGCTTTCAAAATCTAGTCTCAACTTGCTATAGGGCTCGTCACTATTAGATTTGTGGTGAGAGAGGTAGGAAAGGTCAAGGTGAGGATTTTCTGTGTATCCTTAAATATCATATAATTATACAGCTGTGTCCTTTTTTCCCACATTCTTGATAGTTCGTTCTTGAGAAGATAATATATCTGCCAGTACCAGCATGTACAGGGATTTGTGGATTAACATTTTTAAAGTTAGGTTTTTTTTCCCTAGAAGCCAGAACTATAAGAATTAGAAATTAGTATTCAAAAAAACTTTTTAACAGTTCTCTGCTTTGCTCAGAAAAAAAAAGGCTGCATTTCATCCAAACTGGAGTAATTTTTACTCCTTTTGATTAAAATGAATTTGAACTTCAGTGATGTATTTTGAATATATCATCACATCTTTCAGGCATTTGTGGAGGAATAGTAAAATAATGGTCACCAACATCTCTGATTTGCTTAAGACAGAATATTTGGACCAGCAGTGTCCATTTTATTGCATTTGCATTTTTGTTTCTTTGTGTGTCAAAAACTTGAGGGTGAAAGATGTGATTGACTTTCAGCCAAATCCACCTACATTTAGAGGAACTCGTGACTATCAGTCATGAATTTCTGATTCTTTTCCCCTCCTCTTTCAGTTCTTAGTGGTTTTATCCATTTCCTATCTGTTTAATTAGATATTTGTAGACCTGTAAGTCCTTGTGCAGACTTGGTGTTCTGCAGCTAAAGGATCAAATCAAGTGGATTACATTTCTAATGTAAATAGTTGAATTGTTTTCCAGTTTAACACATATTTATGGTTTATCTTAGTTAACAAAAAATCTGTAGAATTACCAGCAGATTATAACTATGGCAACAAGAACAGAGAAGATGGAACAATTTCTTTTTGGGGGTAATAGACAAATGAGTCTCAGGATTTGTTTCCACTGCTGGTGCTCTGTTCACAAGTCAGAACCATTAATGTGTGAAATCTGAAACATTTGGCAGTCTCACTTTTATGAAATGAATACAATGTGAAGTCATAGAATGATTAACAGTGGATGTTAAACAAGCTTGTGATTTGGAGAAATAGTTACAAAAGATTTGGTGAAATTTGTGAAATCACAGAGAATGGCTCCTTGTTATGTATGTGGTTGAAAAACAATGCAAACAAATAATTTAATCAGTGCCAGATTAAGTTTTTACAGCATGAAAGTAATTATATTTTTCATAGCAATTAACAATTAGATATTCACAAATTCAAAGTTATTTTAATGATAATTGTAACAATGTGTAAACACTTTTCACTGCATACAATACAGAGGTCCATCTTCAAAAATAAAAACATCTAGTTTCTCACTGAATTGCTCTAGTGAACCTGATGAAACTTTAAGCCCTTTATTTCTTCTCATAGTGAAAAGCTGTCAGTGATTATTGTAATTATTAATCATGTCTTCAGTTTCCTCTTTTAGAGAGATTTTTCCTCTACTGAAATGTTCTGTAAAACCTGGGTCTGTCTCTCCCTGCATGCCCTCTGTCTTTGCATAGGTTCTCTTGGAAGTCTGTGGATCAGTTCTCCATCAGCAATTCCAGGTTCAAGGGTGACTGTTCAGTGAGTTGGCATGGAGGAGAAAGAACTTACAGTTCTGTCTGCTGGTCATGAACACTTGAAATCCTCTGGTGCTTCATCACAGTTTTGGTCTCACTCTCAAACAAAATACTTCTTCCATTCACTTTTCTGTGACTTATTTTTCTTTCCTTTTTTTATCACTGAAAAAACAAAACTCTCACTCTAGTGCCTGACAGCTCTTCTGTAGCCCCTGGCTGTGTCATTCTCTGTTTCCCAGCTCATTGTGATTATTTAGCAAAGTCATAAGAATCAGGCCAGAGTCCAAGTCAGACTGAATGCATCCTCCCGCTGGAGGAGAGAAAGCTCAATGCCTCAAGCAGAGAGATTCCACTCTCTCGTAACTGCTACCTCTGATCACTCCCTGTGCAATCAGCCCTTGCCAGCTCAACAGCAAGAGCATGAGCCTGAGCTCTACGTGGGGCTCAGGGAAAAGTAGGACAATTGGAGGTTGTTCATTCATAGCTGGTGCTGTGGTGGAATGGCTCCTTCTACCCAGGAACTTCTGCCAGCCCGGTAGCATTGCCACTAGGGCTGAGCAAACCAACTTTACTGCAGGCAGCAGAGAAGGGCTGACCACCTCTACGACCAAGAAGCGTTTGATTCACCTGTTGAACAGTGCCAAGGGTCAACAATATGATTATTGTGATGAGTCATCCTCAGTCAGCTGAAGAGGATCATGGAAACCCTGTGGGGAACTAACCCTTTTGAAGAGAATAAATCGGCTCTTTTTAGCAACTGATCTGTTCAGAGTGCTCATGGTGCTGGAGAATAAGCCAGTCATCAGTGAGCACCAAGCGGTGGGACAGGAGGACAGTATAGTCGCAACAGTTTGTTGAAGTAGAGATGGGGGAGGCAAGGAGAGGCCTGCAGACAGATTTAGAGGCTGATGATAATTTAATATCTCTACAGAACTGGTAGTTGAGAAGAAGGTGGGGGATGCAGATCTCCCACAGGAAATCCTGCTGTTGCAAGCAGTAGCTTTCCTTATGCCACAAATCTCTAGGTTTGTTGGAATCTCTGATGATAGGATTTGTGGGGTGAGAGTGCAATCCCAGCATGGCCTCCTGGTGAACAGGACATACGTGGCAGTGAAGTGGATGCGTGAGTATTTCTTCACATGTCTCCAAACACAGTGTCCAAAGGATAGCCAAACAAGGTGACCCTCTCTTTCTTCTCAGGCTGTTCCTCCAAATGAGTGCCATAAGACCCATGAACATTCTAGTCTGCCCATTTCTATTCTTACGCATGTTTTGTCTCACTGCATTCATCTAGGTCTGTTCTCAGATTCCTGGTGTTCTAACACTGTATCTAGTGTTTGTGTTCTTCTGTGTCCCACTGCGTTTCACCACTGGAATTAAGGACCTTATCCATGTTTAAAGTCAAAAGCCTGGATCTAGTGAATAGTAGAGGACTATGGCTTTTATACTTGTGGGTGAGTGCCATTTCTGTTTTGAGGACTCCTTTCTGGAGTACCTGTAGCCTCTTTTGACTGGGACGGTTTGGTTAAGAATTAGGGGAATGAGTCAAAACAGTGTTTGAGAAGAGGATCAATAGCTGAGACAGAGCAGGAATAAATATACCAAGTGTGAGTGAGGAGGCTTGGTGTTTGGGCTTTTTTTGCTTTGCCAAGATTGTTAGTAGGGGTCTTGGCTGTGACTTCAGCATACAGTCAAATAAATAAGCTACAATTCAATTTTTTATATAATCACACAATTTTTTAGTTTGTTGCAATTTATCTGAAGTGCGTGTATAAGGAAATAGCTTTAATCATACATTGAAAATCAATCAGTTTTAGATTCAGAAATTCAGGTGTTTTTAAAAAGGGCCAAGACAGCTTTGCAGTGCAAAAGAAGTTTCTGGTAAAGTAGTTTAGTTTGATAATGATTAAGGGATTACAAATGTGTAGGAATGTGTCAGATGACACACATTTCCTGTTTTGAAATTAGTCTAAGTTAAAGGTAAATATATAGTAAATAGGTACTTCCTGGAACTGCAACAACAAAATGCTTAATAATGTACCTATACTGAAAGGAGATATGCTATGTATTTAATTAGTACCTTTAAATTAAGAAATAATGGCTAATGAGTCCTCTGAACCTCCTGACAAATCTGTATGTGGCTCCAGCTTCCCTCTCAGCTGGAGCCTACCCTCCCACCAAATCTCTTGCAGAGAAGTCCTGGCTTCTGTATTTTGTTTGCAGAGTGAGTAGTGACCTAAAAGTTTTTTTTGTGGAGCTGTGTCCCTTTTCTCAGAAGATGTTGCCTTGTACTTGAAAACATGATCTTATCAGTGGTCTTATCAGTGGTACCCAAAGTACTGTTACTTTATGGTTGTGCCTGATAATTTCAAGGCTAGTTTTCTCAGTCAAAGAAAAAAATTATGAAGGCTTCCAATTAATCCACCTGCTCACTCATGCATGTTCTGCATTTCCCATTGGAACCGAAAACAAAACCAAACAAAAGCAAATGGAAGGAGGGAGACTTAAAACGAGCCCTGCTATGCGTTGAAAATGCTGATCAGTGATAAGCAGGAGGAGCGCGTCTGCTGCGGTGGCTGGGTCGCTGCTGCCACCCGCTGGCGCTGGGCTGGGGCTGCCTGCGGTCCCACCCCGGGCTTGAGGAAAAGCCAAAATGATTGAGATGCAAGCGATGTTTTCTGGAATTGTGCAGGAAATAGGTATAATTTGTCTGAAGAACACTGAGACTCTTTAACATCGACGGTCTTGTCTGACAACTGCCACGTTAATGCAGCTTTAATAAGTGTTTTGAGTCATATTTTCTGTTTAGTTTTTTAATAGTTTCGTTCCTTTTGTTGTTCTAATGACTGCAGTTGTGACAATAGTATATATTAAGGCCAGTGATATTTCATTCCCAGAAAGCTCCTTACTGAGAACTGTCCCTTTTAGTAATGCCTAAATATAAAATAGCGCTTGTCTGTATAAAAAGACTCCCAGTTAATACCTGTTTAGACAGTAACAAGAAGTCCACCCCAGAGCAAAACAACACCAGTGAGACCTGAGAAGGTTATCTCTGCTGTTACAGAGACCTCCCCCCTTCACTTTACCCAGATGCCTCAATCTCTCTAAACTCCAGAGCAAACAGATGAGCTTGAAAGGATGTTTTGAAGGTCAGTTTGTTTTGAACCTTTCCAGTGAAAGTATTGCAAAATCAGTATCGAACATTCTGCCAGGATCTCCCATTATTTGTAGACTGAGTTTGATTTTGCTGGGCACCAGCCTCGTTGCAGCACAATGTCACTTAGAAACATTTTAGGCCTTAATTGCTCTTTAAAATGTTTTTTTTAGTATGTCTGTGGTTTAATACAAAGATGCACATCTGTTTAACCTCAGCATATGTGTGAGCTTTGTGACTCTACTGCTTGTTATCTAACCCATTTTAAGGTACCGCTTTTTTAAGGAAAGGTTGGCTAAGCTAGGACAGAGATTACACAAATGTGAGTTATTAGATACCATAATGATTAACTGCCAGGTTTTGATTAGCAACCTTAAGCCATCTTCTTCTTTATTGCATTCAATGTTTTAGCTTTCTCAAATTTCTTGGTCTCAGTGTCTGTCTCAAATCTCACATTTGTATCCTCTATCCCAGACATGGCTTATGTTACAAGCATCCAGGACTCCATTACTCTCTTGTAATACGAGCTGTTGTATATAAACAACATACATATATTTTTATATATGTGTATATATATATATGTATTCTTGAAGGAGCTCACCGTAAGACTGAGGTTACTCTTCTTTGTTTCTGGAAGATAATAAGCAGAGGTGAGGGATATTGGACTAATAATTGAATTCCTCATTTAATAGAAATATAATTTTCTATTTCTGCTGACGTGATCTCTCTGGCATCCTTTCAGTGTGACATCGACAGGGGGAGTTAAAAATTTTCTTAGCATATGAGTAGGAGAGTTCAAGGGGGAGTTGGGGCGGGAGTTGATTTATTACTCTCCAAAATAAATAGATCAATTTCTGGGTGTGGTAGCCTGTTACATCTCAGTATAAAAAAATTGATCTTTTGCACCCATACTGAGTGCAACTGACAGCTGTGAGACTTCTTACACAGTTTTACAGCACGTCTGGATCTGAGTGGTGGAGGGAGGTGATAGGAAGTGGTCCAGGAGGGCTTGGCAGCCTCCCAGCCCTCGCACGTGGAGTGATGTGCCAATGGAGGGGAAAAAGATAATCAAGGTGCCCCCTCTATGTTTGGGTGTGTTTCTGGGATGGGTCTCCTGATTCACATGGTGCATGTAACAGAGGCTATGGTTGGAAGGCAGACATCGGTAAGGAGTGAGTGTTGAATCAATATATTTGGGAGAAATGTCATCTTTTTTGTTGTTGTTTAAAAAGCCGTGAAAGAAGCCCGTCACGAGGAAATAAGAAGATGCAGAGGAGTGAAAGAAATGCAGGCTGAGAGTCGCATGCTGTAGCTTGGCGGTGGAAAGGTGCAGTGCTGCCTTTCTCCCACGGTGTGGTGCTGAGTGAGGGAACCTGCGAGTCTGCAGCAGAGACCAGGACTGCCTGCACTGCCCTGTCTTGAGTTTCTGAGCCTCGGACAGGCTTTGCGAGAGCAGAGGCATCATCTCCCTCAGACAGAAGAGCAGTTTAATGCTCATTTCTGTGATAGCCTCTTAATGTCTTGTTAATAATATACTTCAGCATCGGCAGAAAGTCAGTAATTCTAGACTCACAAGAGTTACTTTTACTTGAGTCTTTCTGATAGTTTTGTCGCTTTATGATCCCGTTTTTCTGGTTTTGTCTTCTCTTCTTCCTTTCAGTGACCGATCTTTGTTCTTTGTTTGCTTGTTTGCTTTGTGTCTGTCAGTCTGAGACTGTAGCTTTACAAATTATTTTACTAGTAGTTGACCCAGGTACAGACCCTTCCCCCCCGCCTCAGCTGTGCACTATCACTGTTTATTGACTGTTTATTCTGCTATAATAGCAGTTTACTTGATTGCTCTATCTGCTAAAGCTTTGTAATATAAAATTCCCTTTTATAATGGGGATTTTACCCTATGTATATACCTTATGCTACTCTTCTGTTTTTAAATTTATGATAATGTCACAGGTCTGTTTAAGGGAGTGGTGAAACAAATACTAGTATTGAGCAGAACTGAGATAATGGTAACTTCAGCAGCTGGCTGAGTGATTAATTATGTGATAACTGGAGGCAAAAGGACAATTTCTATTCCCTGTATATGACCCTGTATATTTCCTATATATTCCCTACATGTGAATTTTTTTTTTTAACAATATGATGTTCTAGTTCAAGGCTAAATTTTGGCAAAGGAACCTTACAGCTCTTCACAGGACTTTGCTCCCTGTCAGAAACATTTGTTCACTTTCAGAAGCTGCCATCCACATGGGACGCTCTGTGGTGTTGGTCATGTCTTGTAAGCCTCGTGGAATAAGTATCTGAATTACTTCTATGCCTGCAGACAGGACTCAGCCTTTCTAAGCACATTGTGTTGCTCATGCACTAATACTGTTTTTCAGGAATGATGAGATCATAGAACTTTCACAGGTTGAAACTTTGTGTTAGAAATCACTATAAATTCAGATTTATGACAAATATACACATGTAGTGTCAATATTAATTATTTATCATGAGCAGTGAATAGCAAGGTACTCCTCTGCAGTTGCGATCCAAATAACATTGACTATGGTTAGGAAAAAGTATGGTTGGACCAAGTTTCAAGGTATGACTTTTCCAGATATCTAAATTGTCTCTTTTTATTTTGGATGTACACCTGTGGAACAGGTGAGAGCTGTCGAGTTGTTCATTATTTTTTCATAAAACTAGGGGTTTTCTTCTTCCATGTAATGATTCCTAAGACAAACATACGATTTTTTTAGCTATTGAAAACATGCGGGTCTTTAAGATACTGTGAAAATACTGACTCTTCTCCATCCAGTCACTGACAAATGTGTTACTGCCCATAATAACATGCACTTGTAGCTGCATCTGGTAGGCAGCATAAGATTCAGAAGAACTCAACTATCAGAATACTGTATAACAATAGTTGCTGATTTTTGTTGCTTTCTACTGTTTTTCCTAAATCTCCTTTAAATGATTTATTTGTGCTCCCTGTTGTTCCAGAGCTCAGTAAAGCTGTTGTAACAGGAGTGGGTTAACTCCTGATTGGTTACTACCATACTACAAAGCCACTACAGTATTTGGAAGTGGATTGACCACTAAAGCAGTTTCAGAATGTTCTGGTTTCTTTGGTCACAGAGAACATGTTTCATCCTTTACCATTCTTCAGCTTTTTCATGCTAGATCCAGAAATGATCTAACCTGTCATGTAATTTTGTAATTTATTGTTTTCTTTTTGGTTTTCAAGTAAATTAATTTTTTTGTAAATTAGATTTTCAGCCAATTATGTCATATACTACATCGGATCTACACTTTTAGTTGTTGCATTAACAGGGCAGGGAAAGTTGCTGTTGATCAAAAGGTAGAAATATTGTAAATGCTTTGTGAGTCTAATAATAATCTGAAAATAATTCCACTTGGTCTTTTGGCACTTGAGTTGCTTTGGGATCCAGCCAGTATTTCAGAGCTTCAATGACTGAAACAATTCCTTGCTGCAAGCCACTTTTAGGATGTAAAAATTAGTGTGGGTGGCTCATCTTTATGTGCATATTCAAGGGACATACAATGTCCTGATCACTTTCCTTCAGAATCATAAATACAAGAAACATCAGTAGCAACTTCTCAACATTGATTACAATTCATGTGAATAGTCATGAGGTCTTTCAGAAAAGAAGGTTTTCTTTGCTAGTTTAGGACCACTACAAAAACATTCCCAGGACAGTCTGTCTTTCTGCAAACGTATTTCATATTAAAGATAAGATTTTATCAGTATTTACATTAATTTGTTTACCCACTATTTGTGTTGTCTTCAAATGAATTTGGCAGTAGGTAGCTCTCTATCTTGAAGGTTATTTGGAATAACATGTTAGATCAGAACACAGTGAGTTTAACCCAGTCAACAAATTGAAAATATCCAATGGGAAATAGAATGTGATAAAGCGAAAACATTTGTTTATTGTAGATTGTATTGGTCTTCCCTAAAATAGAGAATCTCTTGTGACAGGAACACTAATGTTACTGGTACATGATTATTTCCTGTTTCAATTAAAATCAATTTCTGATAATGACAGGAGCCATCCCTTTTGTAGATGAACACCTTTCCTGATACACCTCATTATTCATTTCCATGAAGTTTTTCTAAGTTATTTATACAAAGGGCTATTGTTGGGAATAAAAATACTATTATATTTATGTAGTCCTTTCAGAAAGCTGTGCCAAGGGGCACCATAAGAGAAGATAACCTTTTGGATTTCATTTACCTTCTCCTGGTTAGGCACTTGGTTGCTCACAGCCAAGTGAATATCCCTTTAAAGTGAATGAATATGCTGTGGCTGTGAATAATGGCTGTCTTGTAGTTGGAACAGAGTCTCATAATTTTTCCAGTTCTGGTATTGCAAATATAGCTTCAGTTCAAATGTCTGCACTATGCTTCTATTTTTTCTACACTTAAATAGAACTGAATCAGCTGAGTAGCATATATATATAATTTGGGCATAACTAGAAAAAACAGAGTCGCTCCTCCTATTCTCTTGGAAATTATCCATAAAAGAAGATTTTGTATTTTTTAATGTGTAGCTTTACTCTTATGTTTATGTGAAGTTGTTTTACAGAATATACTGAAAGTTGTAAGAAACAAACTATTAGTTAAAGATGATGGAGAACTGCCTTTGCACTAATGAAATGTTGAAGGTCATCTCTTAGAGCACTCTTATAGTGCATTTAGGTATAGGTTCTAATTTGTAAAACTATGCTGTGAGACAAATAAAATTCCTGTATTATATGCAGGTGTGCAAAAGCAAAAAAATAAAAAGCTTATGCATGAAGCAGTATCAGCTGTTACCTTATTTTGAAGCAAAATTCAGGTCCATGCAGGTTATATCTGTCAGAAAAAGCATGAAATGGTGTATCTTAAGGGCAATTCCCCCATTTATTGACAAATAATTAAAAATACCCCGAAGAACAAAATCACAATTCTTTCTTTAATCACAAGAAGATAAATTCATTTTGTAGGATTTCAAGAATTCCAGTCAACACCTAAAATAAATAAAAGTAATTTCATATGGTAATCATGCGAGATCACAGTCTTACAGGATGATTGGTGGGAAAGTCCTTTTAAAACTTCTTGCACTTGTATACAATTGCCCACCCTCTCAAGTTGTGTTTTTGAAGCCAGGCCAAGTAACAAAGCCAGCATATATAACAGAGATGCAGATAGGAATGAGCAGCTGGGGGCAGCAGAAACAAAGCAGGATTGCTCTTAGCTTGAATAATGTCTTAATGCTTTTATAGCTGCATTTTGGTGTTACCTTTCTAGAGTTTTGTTCATGATTTTCTACCTCCCTCTCATTGAAACAATATCCAGAAAAGCCCCCATTATTTTAATAATGTTTAACACAACCTACTTGTACTCTTTTATATGAGACTCACTTCCCTCTGTTAATGTTAGAGTTGCCGTTGCCCTTTGTAAACAATGCCCTATTTTCCAGTAGGGACCACAGCCTTCTAGTAGCTACTGTTCACCCTTGGTATTCCAGAACAGAGCATCGCTCGTTTCAGCTGTACCCACAAAATCAAGCTCTTCGTATCAGAGGAGGAAGACTCAGGTTTTGAATAGATAACATGATGACAGGTGAGTGAAGGTTAATATCTCTGGAAGAAACCCCATGGCCTTCAAGTCGTTGAGTATGTTGTTAATGGTGATTTCCATTAGACAGGACTATGTGCATCTATGTCGGAGAATATTCACTGAATGCATCTGGTCCCTCTGGGGACAGAATTTTTAAGTTGTGCTTTTTCTGCTGAAAATGTTTGCAGTCAGGTAAAGGTTGTCTCAGGGGTGCTAGTGACATTTCTGTAAGATGTTAGCAGGATTATGTACTGCATACATGGAGCATGATATGTGTGTATTGGGTTTGTGTGGCAAGGTTTTGGTAGTGGGGTGGCTTCTGTGAGAAGCTGCCAGAAGCTTCCCGCATGTCTGACAGAGCCAATGAGTGCAGGCTCCAAGATCAACCCACTGCTGGCCAAGGCTGAGCCCATCCGTGACAGTGGTAGTGCCTCTGGAGTAACACTTTTAGGAAGGGGTGGAAAACACCTGGAGAAAAGAGGAGTGAGAATATGTGAAGAAACAGCCCTGCAGGCACCAGGGTCTCTGCCCCAGGTGCTGGAGCAGAGATTCCCCTGCAGCCTGTGGGAAGGACACATGTTGGAGGAGTTCACAGAGAACTGTCTACAGTGGGAGGGATCCCACACTGGAGCAGGGGAAGAGGGTGAGGCATCCTGCCCCTGAGGAGGAAGGAGTGACAGAGACAACATGTGATAAACTGACTGTAGCCCCCATTCCCCATCTCCTTGTGCTCCTGGGAGGTGAAGGTAGAGAATTCAGGAGTGAAATTGAACCAAGGAGGAAGAGAGGAGTGGGGGAGAAGATATTTTAAGACATGGTTTTCCCTCTCATTACCCTGCTCTGATTAGATTGGTTACAAATTAAACTAATTTTCCCAAGTTCAGTCTATTTTGCCCATCACAATAATTGCTGAGTGATCTCTCCATGCCCTTACCTTGACACACAAGCTTGTTGTCATAGCAGCTTTGGTGGGCACCTGGCCACCAGAGAGGGGCCACCCACCACAGCCAAAGGTGTTCTAAACACGTTTGAGGGTACTGTTCTATTGAGGATGGGTCTCTTGAAATGGTGTTGGGGGACTGTGTAAGGGGGAAAGAGCCAGCCCTAGTGATATATTTTCTGAAGGAAATTTAGCTTGAAGTCCTCACAAAAAATTACCTCTGGCCTTCACCTAAGCTTTGTTTTGTTGAGGAATACACTCAGTGCCCGTAGCTCGGTGAGCAGCTGCAGTGCCAGCTCCAGGCTGAGCTCTGGGTGCTGAGAGCCCCAGACAAGAGGCTGTGAACTGGAACCAACCTTTGCACAGCAAAGGGCACGGGGACCTGTGGTGGCAGCCAGGGGACCGGACACTCAGAGACACGGCAGGAGCCGAGGACTCAGCTGGGAGACCCCAGACTTCTCTGCACTTTGACTGTGAGGGTATAAAAGCCCAGGGGTTCCTTTGCTCGGGGTCCCTCCCTGGAGGCACCAGCTCGAGCTGTTATTCTGTTGTTGCACCATGATTAAATTACTGAAAGGATCCAGAGGTTTGAGGCTCTGCTGTGGAAACCTGGTCTGACTATGTGAGTGTGGGGTGTCTATCTGTGAAGTGACCTCTGTCCAAATGAGACTGCCAGAGTGGTTCATGGATGGTCAGACAGTCCTTAACAGTTTTAGGGGAACCAGTCATTTCATTCCAAATGAGAGCCTAAGCAGAACTCAGATGTGTGCAGTATGAATCTTGGGAAGAGCTGAGAGCTTGCATCATTTGATAACATAAATTAAGTCTGTGTACACCTCTGCCTGTGATTATCCATTATGCATATGTTTCACCTGTCTTTTCTTTATCTGTGAGTGCAAGGACTGATTAATAAAGAGCATCTGACAAAGAAACAGATATTTTTATGAAGACAAGGATGTTCAAAGCAAAATGTGTCTAGGGAATATTCAGAAAGATCAAAAGCTTGTTTTCTTCATTGTGCTACTAGGCACTGAAAGGAAAACAATACATTTTGCATCAAAGTACCACACTGTCTCATTGCAGCACAAATAAAAACCAATCTAGTATGTAGCAAAGTTACTGACCTGCTGGCCCGTGAACTGTATGAGCAGAAGGATAAATTTGTCTCAGGTCTGTAAAATTTTCTTACAGTTATGCTGAGCATCTAGTTCCTCAAACTACTGCTGAGCCTGTCCATCTCCAGGAAATGATAAATTTGGTTTCTGGGAGGCCCAAAACCCATACCAAGCCACAGTTCTTAAAATGCTAGGCAGCCCTGATTCAAGAATAAGGGATTTCATTATAAACAATCTAGCAACTTCTTTTGGTTTTAAATGAAAATAATATAAAAATAATATAAAAACAGAATACTGGACTATTTGGTATGTCATGATACAGTATGATATCTCATGATACAACTTGATAATATAAATAGTGCTATGCATTGACAACATCCAGTAATGTATATATAGTATGTACCTGTAATAGAGTAAGATAAAAATAGTAAGCATGAAAAAAACAATTTTAACACAGCATTTTAAATTTTATTTCAAAGGAAATATTGAGAGTACTCACATTTATTCTGAATTGAAATGAGGTCAGATTTTGAAACGCCTTTGTTTCCTGTGAAGTGGAAATTTGAAGTGCTGATCCGTTCTATTTCTAGGGGAACTTTGTAACTGATTAGATGTCGGGCTAATTACTAGTTCTTGTTTTCAAAAACCCAGAGAAGGAAGCTGTCACTTTGAATTCCCGAAATTATTTTCTGTATGTGTTGTTGCAGTTTGTACATCAATCTACTCTTCACTCAGTTGTCTGTGTGCATATGGAAATTTCTCTTTGTTGATTACCTTTTTTCCCCAATCATCAATAATATCTATACCAAACATTGCTTTCATCATTGCTTTTACATCTATCATCCGTACAGGAGAAACCATGGTAAAACATGTTTTTTGAGAACTCAGATTCCTGTATTAGGCTGTAGTTACTTTGCATGTCCATGTACTGTACAAGAGTAAACATGATTAACAGTTGGACTCCATGAACTTAGAGGTCTTTTCCATCCTAAAGGGTTCTGTGATTGTATGAGTAACTGAAAATTATGCTGCTAAAATCTTTTGTTCTGACCTATTTACCTGATTAGCCTGCACACCATTTTCAAGGTTGGCCTTTCAGCTTCAGCTTAGATAATTACATTGACAAAGATTTTTAAAGCTGCTACTGTGCAGTTTTCTTATTATAGACAATGTCAGAATGAGTTAGGAGATTCCTGTTTACATGCCGTCAAATTCTGATTAAATGAAATGTAAATCTCAAAACTTGCAACTAGTATTTCAAGTTACAATTTATCTTTGCCTATATTATGAGAAAATAACACACCTCAGTCTAGTGAAGTACAGGCATGTCTTGTGGGCATTTTTACATTATTTCATCAGCACATCTCCACTGATCTTTTTATTGCTGTTACACTGAAAGAGCAACAAGAGCCCCCGAAGAGACTCTGAGTGAAATATAGCCAATGGGATTTTACTTTGAAAATACTAGCACAGTATTTAATGAAAAAATGCCAGTGTGCTGAGGATTCATTAACTGTTGTGTGTTGCCAACAGAGGAATCATAGCTTTTCCTTTCCTCCAGGCCACAAAGGCCCACTCTATGTCTTTATCTGACAAAACAATGATGCGTTCAGGCTGTGAGATAACCTATAGTAAAGTGTTTTATTCAACAGAGACATCCTAGTGAAAAATCTGCTAGTTTTTTTGACGTGAAGTTCCACACTCTTTGTCCTTTGAAATATTTTTAAAAATCATAAAGAACATGTCACTTAACAATTTGGAAGTGCATCAAATACATCCATTTTTCATACAGAGTAAACTCTTGCCTGGAAAATTTAATAAAGTAATTTGCTGAAGCAGAAGACTGTTGATAATGCACTCAGCATATCTAGCCAGCATACAACACTGGCAGCTAGTTCTTCTAGATAAACAGAGGATTTTAGATGTCAATGTCTAAGTGAAAAAAACCCAACATCTAGGGTATCATCACCTGGCAATAAGAAAGAACCAGATTCTCATGGTATCTTACATGGCATCTTGGAAGATTTTCTGTTGCATTCTCATCATTCCAGACTTTCATCTGAAATGGCAAAAGTGTTATAGAAGTTTCCCATCAAATAGAATTCTGTGGCAAATGCCTTATCATCAGATAATATTCATTCATAAGAACCGAAGGCTTTTTCTGAAAAAGGATGGCTTTGCTGAGTTGTTTTCTTGGCTTGTTTAATTTTCAGCTTCTTTACAATATTGCTTTTTGAACATTGGTTTTGTTTTAATTAGAATTAAAGATGGTGGAGACTCAGAAGTTCCAATAAAATTTTCAGTTTAAAAATTTTGACTGCACTATTCCAATTACCTATCTAGGAGACTTGGAAGAAGAGGAAAGAGGGACGGATTTCTAAATTTTTTTTCCCCCTTTTACTTTCAGATTTTTCATCCCATCATAGTTTGAAGTTTCATTTTTGCATCAAAAATACCTTCAGGACTGGCTTGGGGTTTCCAAATGATCTGACAGCTCTATCTGTGGAGCTTTCTGGCCACCAAAACTCTCAAGGAAATCATTGTGGTTTTTCTGTTGTGGTCATTATCCTTGCATCTGTATAGGGGTGAGCTGATTGAGGAATGGCGTATGTGAATGTTTTGCATGAAAACTTCTTGTGCTGGTCCTATAGAATCAGAGCAGCTGGGACATGTAAGGGCCATGAACAATGAAGAGGCAGAAGTTCAGATCTACTGGACTTTCACAATTGATGTAAGGTCCAAATCTTCAGGTGATACTAATGAACAGCTATAATGACTTACTTGGAACTGTATTGGCACTCTGTTGGTACCATATATAGATCTCAGGGGATAATGGTATTTTAAAATCCCATCACTGTCATGAGAAATAACTGATTTCTGCTCTAAAATCTGTTTAGTAAGGAAGCTGCATCAAAACTGAGATCAGGATTTCAAATAATACTGCAGTATATCATTATACTTATATGGGTGGAATTGGAAATCAAGATTAAGAAATTATATAACTATACATTCATTGTGATTACAAAATACAAATATGGAAACATACAAGAATATGAGAGTTTTAATGTATTTGTTTTTCTACCATATGGCTGTGGTAGACACCTATGCCACAATAAGCACAAATGTTGATTTAATATTTTCCCTCTTGTGCAGGGATGTATAAAGCACAGACTAGAAGTCAAGTGTTTTAAATTTAACTTAGCTGATGTAATAACAAACAAGTATGGTGTATCCAGATTTCACATGTAATATTCTGTGTATTCATAATGTATTTTCGTAGAGCTATTTGTTTTGAAAATCTGTGGCAATCCAACTATTTTCTTAATAACTTGACTTTGGTCTTTCAGATAATCGATTAATTTTTATGACCTCTCCTTTTTTTTTTTTTNTAATGAGTTTTGATATTATTACTGGAAATTCTCTCCACTGAGGTACATTTAAGTTTTATTGTGTAAATTATCTGTATAATCATGAGCTGCTTTAGACTGTAATCTTTTACATGGTAGGACAGCTGGCCACCAAGCAGAAATGTTTTCTAAGGCAGGAATATGTGAAAGGTACCCGATCAAGCAAAAGGAAGAGAAATGGCCTTAGAGAAAAATCCCAGAGAGAAGCTGCTAAGCCTCTGCTTTGTAAGCCTCTGTTCTCTTCTGTTTTGTTGCACTGTAGGTACAGTGGATTTATATGTATATGCATAACTAAATTGTGTCAGATTAATTGTCACAAAAGTCTTATTTTAGCCTTTTACAGTTGTAATCTCCTGTTTTACGTTGGATGATAATTTGGTAAAATGCCTAGTGCTTGAGAAGGTTAGTGGCTTAGGTGCTAACTTGGGTATATCCAGACTATTAAAATATTTTCTTTCCAGTGATGAAATAACCTTGATGGATTTAAATAACCTTGAAAGAGTTTGTCAAATTGGCAACTGCAATTGTTCATCAAGTAGTTGGATTGCTATGGAAGCACACTCTGCAAGCTTCCAGAGAAGGCTGATTTCATTGACATAATTTCTCACTCCTTCAATTGCTGGGATATTGTGAGCACAGGGAGGTGAGTACTTGTTTGAGCAGCTGCTGCCAATAATATGCCTGTCTGAAGGCTGTGCTAGCTGCTGGAAATTCTGTAATTGTATTACCTTCTGAGGCAAGGAAGCTGTAAAGCCTTAAACGTTGGATCAGCTAGTATTCTATTTGCTCTTGCAAATAGACTTTGGCCAGGCTGAATTTGTTGTTTAAAAAGCAAGACCTGGCATGATATTTTCACCACATCCTTTCAGATCTGAAACAGGCTCAGAAATGGGTCTCAGTGGTGTAGTAATTTTCTGTACAAGAGAAATTCAGAGTTGCCTGTTACATCACTCACACTGTGAGTGACTAATCCATTATAAGGTGTTTAAATCTGGCTCTTGCCTACTTCACTCTTCTGAAACTATTCCACATTATCTGACCAAGACCTTTCGCCTAACATTCTTCTTGGGAGAAGAACTGCAAAATCCTCTGGAGCAGGGTTTGAAACCTTCCCAGCCTTAGAAGAACTGGTCTCATTCATGCTCTTTCAGAGTTCTTGTTCAGTTCTCTGAAGGACAGTGTAGAAGTAAAGTAACTTCTCAGCTAAAGCTGTATTCCTCTCTAAGGACCAGAAGACCTCAAAACAAAAATAATTTCTAGTCTGATAATAGTAGTTTTGGATCTGTCTGCGGATTTTCATCATCAAGTTCATTTTCCTAGTGGCAATTACATAAAACGTAATTGACTTGTTCAGTGGAAAAAGCAAACCATGTGGAAAAAACACAGTGGATTCATATTCTCCCTCTTCTTACAGAAAGTAGTATTAGTTTGTGTCACAGCAACCAGTTAGTCCAGGTACTGTGTTATGCTAAAGTAGCGCTTTAAAGCTCTCTGGGTGTCTCTGCTCTGCTGTGCTATGCACACATACCCTGGCAGGAATGCTAGAAAGCAAAGGCCTGTGAAGTTGATTGCAAACTGTGCTGCACTTAGAAAAAGAATTGTTGTTTCAGATTTCTTATTTGCATGGTCCTGTTCTTCCACAGGCTTGTGAGAGGAGAGGAAATGGCTGAACTGCTCGCATTCAGTGCAAATTATCTTGTTGTTGTGCCAGCAGGCTACAACTGAAACTGAGCTGTGCTGTCCTAAGGCCTGTAGTAGCTCACCTCTGCCTTCAAATCGTCTTCAGATAAGAGAATCAGACAGGGTTAGAAGGAAGTAGGCTTAGTGAGGTGAAATTACTATGACTTTTCCTAATTTGTGGATCCAGATTCTCCCATTAGAATTAAAGTCTTCTTTCAGGACAGTAGCTATGTCAGTTCTGTCTTCTTTTTTTTTCTGAGCCTTATGTTCCTTAGGTAATTAAGATTAGGTAAAGTCAGAGGATGAAGTTTTTAGGTATCTTTTGGAGAAGTGTCATTACAGAGGCCTAATTATGCAAAACACAAAAGAAGATTTTTCCACTTGGCAAATACCAGTTAGTTTTTTCAGTGGCTTAGTGTAGGAGTTCAGCATGATTTCCATATTTTGAAAATAAGAATTGCTGAGAGATTAGAACAACATGGATTGCAGAAAAACAGGTATCATGTTCTAAAAATTATTGTCTTCACAGTTTTGAGTTAACAGAACTTATAAGAAATGGTGTTATATGAGTGTTTAATTGAAGAAAATAGAATTGCAAAATCAAGCTTCTTTTTCCTCACTTGTAAAACTTGCTCATTTTTCAGGTGTTTTTGTGATTTAAATATTTTTCCTCAGGAGCTGTCAGATGGAATTAAATGAATCACCAGTGTTATGCGTTTCACTTAATTTCATGTCCACTGCATCTCAAGTGAAATCTACCTAGCAATTATTACCATTCACTTGCAAAAACTGCTACATTCATAATTTATGTTTCCCAAAATGTAGCCAGTGAGAGAAAGTGTGAAATGCTTCTGTACTGATGTGAAAACATGAAATGAACTCAGAATTTTTGGCATAGATTGAATTTAAATATAACTCAGCATGATTGAAAATCTCAGTGTCCTAGATTTGCACTTTTAGGTTTCAATTTATACTAGGCATGAGTAAGTGTTGTTAGCTGCATGAATAATGCATAATTTTCTTCAGCTCATCTCACTCCCTACACATGTTTATTCATATGCACTGTTTAAATGAACCTAAATGCCTGTATTGGTAGGAATTCACTGGTGTTCTGATAAGCTGTGGGATAGAGCAGTTTCCTCCGGCTTGAAACAACTACAGACCTACTTACCCAGGGACCACCTTTTCAAATGATCATTTATTCTTAGTCGTCATCTGCATTCAGTGACAGAAGCCCCCTTTCATCCTTCTATGTCATTATCCTGAATAAAATTCTTGTAAATTTATAATTGTATTTTTGTAATATATTTCTGGTGTCAGGTATACTAATTTGTGGAAATGAGAATGTCATCTTTTATGACAGAACCCAAATGCACACAGGGTTTGGGACCTGAGGAGGTGTTTTTCCTTTAGACACAGGATACCACCATCAATCCACACCTTCTCAGAGCTTAGGGAGTCTGTGAACAAGGGATTGCATAAACACAAGGAGGCAGTAGGGCTGAATTTGTCAAGATCCATTGTTAGAGGAGCTGCACAGTTCTGTCCATGTCAGTTCACAAAAATGAATTTGGTCAGAGAGACTAATATTATCTAATTTTAGATGAATGGAAACTAATTTTGTCACTTCATTGGCAATTTGTGTTTTACCATTCTACAGTTTAAATGCCACAATCTTAGTTTTTATATTATGTCAGTTATTCAAACTTGTATGGATCTATAGTTTATTACTGCCTGTATGTAGATAATGAGTAAATTTCCTTTATATAATAAGGTTTAGTAACAATTGTTAAGGTAGCACATGACTATTATGCTCAAAGCATAACTTTAATCTGCAAAAGAAGCTTTTTAAAGGTATTAGTGATAGGTATATGCTACACAACCATCAGCTTCTGTATGGTTTTTTCCTCAGTATCTTACCACGAATAATATATTTTCTTCATCCCAGTGCTTGTGGTGTTTGTTATACATTAGGTACTGAGAAATGCAAATAACATGCACGCAGTCACAATAAAGTCTGCAATAGAAAGGGAACTTAATTTGTGCTTCTTGAATCCACATTATTGCCTGGATGCTACAGTACTGCCCATCTTTTTTGTACTACACTTGTGTCTTTGAAAATTATCTCTAAATGAGGACTTACTAGCTATTTGAGTTATTCAAATGAAACAGATGAAAAGAATCTGCTTGTTATTAAATCTCCTCCTCAATTCCCTCTTTCTGTAACTGGTAGTCCATTAAGACTGTTTAAAAAAAGAAAAAAAAAAAGAGAAAAATAATTTAGTGAAGTTTATTTGTGGTGCTGGGTAGAATTTAATTTTCTGTATTATGGAAAATGTAGATGTATGTGTTACAGAGTGAGGTAAATCTAGAATGTTTTAAAATTTAACCCAGAATGAAAATGTGAATAATTCCTTTAACTTCTAAAGCAGAATTTCTTTGAAATTACACAAGTCATTTAGGCTGGTATGGAACAGTTTTTCCAAAGAAAAATTCCTGGTTGTTTTATATTAACTTTTCCATCTTCCTGAGAACCATGTAAAATTCTTTAATCATATCTAGAAACAAGCAGCTATTCCATATTTATGAAATAGCAAGACTCCATGAAATAGTAAGGCAATGAGAGCTTTGAGGTGTGACCTGTTGGCAGCTGTTACTGTCTATCAGTTTAATAAGACTTTCTCAGAAATGAAGTCTTTTCCAGTGCAGAATATAGAGTTTCTGTCAGCCCAGGACAAATAGAAGTACCAGTCGTTTTCAGAGAAAATTGTATTTCACGTGCAAAATGAAATAACACAGTGGTCATTAAGGTTCATGTAAAATCCAGTGAAATGACGTCAGGAATGATAGATCCACGAGCTAGAATCCCATAAAATTTTCCCATTTTGCATGTCTTAGCTCTCTTGTGTCAGACAGCTTAGACCTTAGAACACATTTCTGCTGCTTTTTCTGTTTCTTTTCAGAGATGAACCAAAAGGGCCAAAAGTGTATTGGTTTTGTGTGGCTGGGTTTTGGTAGCAGGGCAGGGCTACAGAGGTGGCTTTTGTGAGAAGCTGCTGGGAGCTTCCCCATGTCTGACAGCCAATGCCAGCTGGCTCCAGCATGGACCCACCACAGACCAAGGCTGAGTCCATCAGTGATAGCAGTAATGCCCCTGGAATAACGTATTTAAGAAGGGAAAAGAAATTATTGCAGAGAAGTAATTGTGGCCAGAGAAGAAAGGAGTGAGAATATGTGAGAGAAGCCCTGCAGACACCAAGATCAGTGAAGAAGGAGGAGAAGGATCTGCTCCAGGTGCCAGAGCTGAGATTCCCCTGCAGCCTGGGGTGAAGGCCATGGTGAAGCAGCTGTGCCCCTGCAGCCCATGGAGGACCACAGGGGTGCAGGGATCTACCAACAGCCTGTGGAGGAGCCCCACACCTTCTTGAAGTACTGAACCCTGTGGAAAGGGACCCACACTGGAGCAGTTTGTGAAGAACTGAAGCCCATGGGAAAGACTCATACTGGAGAAGTTCATGGAGGACTGACCCCCATGGGAAGGACCCCATACTGGAGCAGGGGAAGGACTCCTCTCCCTGAGGAGGAAGCAGTGGCAGAAACATGTGATGAACTGACCATAACCCCCATTCCCCATCTCCTTGAGCAGCTGAGGGGGAGGAGGTAGAGAATTGGGAATAAAATTAAGCCTGGGAAGGAGTGGGAGGTCAGATGAAGAGAGGTTTTTTTGGCTTTTGTTTTACCTCTCATTATACATCTCTGATTTTGATGGCTAATAAATTCAAGTAATTTCCCCAAGCAGGGTTTCTTATCCATAATGGTAACGATGAGTGACCTCTCCCTGTCCTTATGTCAAGGCACAAGCCTTTGATTATATTTTCTCTCCCCTGTCCAGCTGAGGATGGAATCCATAAAGCAGTTTTGGTGGGCAGCTGGCATCCAGCCAGGGTCAAACCACCACAGCCAGTTAGACCAGTGTGGCAGCATTCTGCATGATTTGGATCCCTGCTCTTTGGAAATAACTCACCTGAACTCTGTGCTTTTCAATATCTGGATTACAAAAGAGCCATTGGGTGACAATTACATCTAATTGCTCTTAGCAAAGGTTGGATCCAAAGCAAATGGTTTTAGAAAAGTGTGCTTCACTAAGCTGCCTACGTAAACTCCGCTTTTTGTTAGTGTCAGCAGCAGTCCCAGATGTTGAATGATTCGTTTGCTTCTTCCTCCACACATGTGCTGCCTTTTCATCAGCATTGGCACACACTGCACAGGGTGTGGGGAAATGCAGATGTCTGAGATAACTGGCAGTATAATAAATGGGAATTAACTGACATCAAAATGGGAATGCTCGACAAGTAAATCCATGAAAACAAAGGAAGACTGACCTTCATTAAATAGTAACAGTATGAAAATAGAACTTCTTTTTAGCAAAATCATTTTCATGACTATTTCCTTTGATAGAAACTTATTGGAATAGAATTTATTTCTGGTAAATGACATGTGCAACTACCCTGTTCTGTAGGGATATAGCCTTTTCAGTGCTTTTAAGGCCCAGTTTCCCAGCTCTCCAAATGTATTAGTCATGTGAACATCTCTAGTTCTTCCATTAAAGCACTCACCTGGTGTTCCTTCAAGTGTATCTAGTCCTTAATGTGCCTTTCAGGGCCCACATATGCATGGTACTGATGATTTGCCTCATAACTGACTCTATCTAGAACAGCCAAGTCTTCTAGCACCTGTCAATGGTCTGCACAGCAGAGCCAGAAACATCATTACATGCATCAATGCCCAGACTCTCTCACCCACTGCATGCTTCTTTGGTACTGATATCAGATGCAGCAGTGATATCCAGCAAGGACAGAGACTAAGACTGTGTGCTGTATATGTGATTTTTTTCCTTAAGTTTAGGTAGACTGTAATGTGTCATCGTGAGAACTCAAGCATGGCAGTAGGAGATGTGGTTATGTCTTAGCAATATTTAACTATACAGTACTTAAGGGAGAACAAATGAGAGAACTGTGAGATAACTTTGGTGGTGACATTGAATAAGCATAACTATTTATGGAATAAACATGAAAATGGCAGTGGATAGCTGTAACAGATGTTAGCAGCATTAGTCTTGGAACCATGAGCAGCACAGTGTTACGGTTATGGCAGCAAATCTCTGAATTGTCCCAATGCAGTAAGTCCTCAATACCCCTCTCTTGGCATTCCGGGCCCACACTCCTGGCACCTGATATGTTGTAGTTTATCAGCATAACCACCGATTCTTAGATGCTGGGATCTTCAACACTGATCCTCTTCTGCTGATCCTACCTTGGTAGTCTTTAAGTTGCCTTTTTATACCTTCAAGGTGCTGTGAGCTAGGACCTTCAGTACTTCTCAGTAGGTACTTCTGTACATTCTCTGAGAGATTATTCATTGCTTCTGTTGAGCTAGGTCAATCTAAAGACGACTGGTCATTGTTGGTCACCATGACCTCACCCTGCAGCTGTTTTCCAGCAGTGACAATTTCATGAAACTGTTTCTCTGTCCTCGTGCCACAGCAGTCTTAATGGCACTGTTATTGCAATATTTCCCTGTATTTTATTAACGGCCTTCATCAGAAATTTGTTAAATTACTTTATTTTAGTTCAGCATTTCCTATACTGAGGTCTTGCATTTGTGACCAGCTGTTTGGTTAGTCTTTATCTTGCCACAGTGCCAAATATCTTTGTGCAGGGTTAGTGAAATTACATCCAAGCCAGTCTTGGCTTATGAGTTCCCTGTACTTTGCTGTGATGATTTGCAGCGTTATACTGAGGCTTGTCTTGGCTCAGAGAGGCTTGGCTCAGCCAGGTTGTTCTCAGCTCCCTGACACGTATCCAAGACCTACTTGTTGTTTTCAACTGTGTGAGACACTCCTCTGCAGGTGAGGAACTTTCCATTTGTCTTTGTTGATCTCTATGATGTCCTGCCAGACCCCTTCTCCAACCTCTCATGATCCCTCTGAAAAGCAGCCATAACTTCAAGCATATGGACTGCTCTCATTTTCTGTTGCTGCTGCTTTGCTTTTTTCTAGTTTGTCCATTTTCTACATTTTTTTTAGGGTGTGACACCTCAGTGATAGAGGCCAGTTTGCCTTTATGGCAGGGAAGAGCCAAGGGTCCCTTTAATATATTGGCATAGTGATATCCCCCTGTTCTAAGGTGGAAGAGCAGCACCCTGAGATAGCGCTCGGAGCAGCAGTGCAAGATGGTAACGTGTGCTCTGGAAAAGCACGGCGTGGTGTTGGATGCTGCCTTCACCATGGGAGCTGCGGCTGCTGAGGAAGTGCTCCTGTGTTGGGTGCTGGGCTGTGGGCATGCCCACCTGTGTCCTGAGAAGATTGCTTTGGAAGCACTTGGACAAGGAGCTCCTGTACTGTCTGTACTTGCAGTGACTGTTGAGGGCAGGGGAAATAATGGGAGCACTACCCTCTCTGAAGCCCCCTTGCAGGAACACTGGATTGGAAATGTGTCTTGATGATCTTGGTACATTTAGGCATATGATTCGGCCAGAAGGCTCTGATGTTTGAGAGCCCAGACAGGGTGTACCGTGATGGTATATTGCTTAACACAGCTCCACTGTGATGATTCTGGCAGTGAATTTACTGGCACAAAGCTGCTTGTGCCACGGATTCAGTTGAGAGGTATAATAGGATTTCTTGGCATCAAACTGACCCATTTCTGGGACAAGACGGATATGTAAAAATGAATAATCTGTGGCACAGGAACTGCTGCCAGGACTACTGCCGTCACTCAGGACCATGCAGTGACCTTGTGCATTCAGATATTAATGGCCCAATAGTGGTTATTCTTCAGCTGGTGGATAATAATTCCTTCCCCCTCCACCAACCCTGCTCTGACTGCTGGTGATCTGACATCTGAACCACTGTGCCATGGCCTTGGGAGTGGGTGGCCTTGGCCTGTGCAAGGCTGGAGCCAGCAGTGACCATAATGGACCTGGAAGTTCAGCTGGCAGAGCATCCTCCAGAGCCCTGCCGAGGCAGCTGCTCACTACCACCTGTCAGACCACCATCATTCCATATAAAAGAGCCTAATTATTTTCACTCAGAGGAAATTACTATAGTAGTAAGACCACTTATTATTTTATTAATTGATAGTATATGATTAGTTATTAATTATACAACATTAATTTTGTTCTGTTATTATTACAACCCACATACATAAATGCACAGTATTTTAACTATTTTAATTAAGAAACCTTAAAAATCTTATTGTTTTAAAATAAAATAATTTCAGGTCTGGTAATCAAGAAAAAAATGGAAATTTTGAGCTTATTCCAATGAATAAAGATAGTTTAGAAATGACACTACCCTCCTTAGAGGAATTGCTTATTCATTAAACATTATTAAAAGCTGCATTTCACCTTTTGAGTGCTTAAAAAAGTGAAAGTGATGTTTAAATAATACAGAAACTGGAAGTCTATTATGGAAATAAATTCTTAATCTTGCAGCCATTAGGAGTGATTACTGAGGAAGAGTTCATGTACTGCTATCAGTATATTGTACATAATACATATTCATAAATCTGTTGAAGAATGTAATTAATCATAACACTTTTTTATATAATACAGGTGAGCTGACCAAAGTAAAAAATAACCCTACAAATAAAAAAATCCAAAGTATTCAAACCTGGATTAGTTCATTGATCAGATTTGTCACCTCAGCCCACAGAAAACTGTCTGGTATCATGATTTGGGCAATCCAGGGTCACCTGAAGTTTGCACTAATGGAAAGAAAAAGGTATATGGAACTAGCTGTCATTTGTGGATTAATTAGTGAAATTATTATCATAATACAATTGAGATCCTGATTCAGCAAAGTATCTTTTCCAGCAAAACATGTCTTAACTTTCACTATTGTCACAAAGTAGTCAGTACAGGTTCATTGCACTTTTATGTATATAAACATCTTCCCAGAGATGTTTATTTTTGATGAAAATACCTTAAAGAAAGTAATTTTTCTGCTGTCATGCTTTAGACATAATAGGATTATGCCAAAGCAAAAATGAGATTAAATTGTTTATCTTTTTCTATCAGATTGAATAAAACCAAATGAACCAATATTACATAGGACAAGAAACAAGTTTGGTTTTCAAATGTTTCTGCTTTAATGAATGATGACAGCTAAAGGAGCAAATATGAATATTTTTACACCTTTTAACATACCAGTAATTATTTGTAGACATTGCATTATACCTTTCCTGTTTCAACCTTCATTGAGCATCTCTGATTTTTCAGTTTATACATTCTTCAGAACAGGATATGTCTGCTCAGTGTCTAGAACAAGAGGGCTCTTGATCTTAATTGGGGTCTTTGGCTTCTATGGTAATCTAAGCTATTAGGGAACAATAGCCTACAAGACTGTTAGCAGTATCAGCAAGGGCATTTCAAAGGCCATTAATGCCAGTTAATGTTTGTGTATCATATGAGAGGCTGCTTTACTATGAAGTAAAAAATGGCAGTAGCAAGATACTATTAAGCTTATAAAATTCACTTTGCATTTGTGGGCTAGGATTTTAATAACATCAAATTACTAGTTTACAATCTGCATCTTCTGATAATATATTGGATAGTAACTTGGTAGAAGTGTGTGGGTGTCTAATGTCACTTCTGTTTATCCTTTCCATCACCAGTGACCTGCAAACTCCAAGCATAGAATCCTTTAGGGGATTCACATTTCAGAATGAAATAATTCTTGATATATGGAATCACTCTCTGCTCTTTAAGGTTATATCTAGTGGTTTAGGAGCTGTCTTTGAGGCAAAGGCAAAATGTTGTCCTTCCTGCAAAAGGAGCAGACAAATGTAGGGTTGTTAGCATTTCACCCTGTGTGCTCTGTTTCTTCTTTAGTTACAGGAAATACCTAAAGTCATAGGCACTGTGATGGGAAATTCAATTTGAGATGGGCAGTACAGTGTACATAAAGATTAGAAAAAGGAAGCAAATATAAATTAATTCAAAGGTAATGATAATAAATAAGCAATAATGGTGAAATGATTGTCTATAAATAACAGTAATCAAATACTGTTGTATATGCATATGTCATTTTGTACCCTTACTGTCACAAGCTGTTGATTCTGTGACTGTGTCCCTTCCGTAAGTTGTTCTCTACATGAAAATGCTCTCAGTGTTGTTTAACAGTCTCCAGCTAGGCTACACAAAGTTTGTTAGCTCAGGTTAAAGCATGCTCATGTTATCTAATAACTTGCAAATCTTCCAACAACCTTCTTATTATTTTTCCAGATACGTAAATAAGTTCTCATGTTGTTGATTTAATTCACTTAATGTTCCCATAGAGTGGACACAGTGAGGCTGCAATTGTGCAGGGACTTAAACGAATCTGTTACCAGGCTGGGCAGATCCTGGAACTCAGATGCTCTGTGGTGCACACATCATCCCTACTCTAATCAGTAGACTGAATTTCTTCATAGTTAGTGGGCTTATTTTATCTACATTTTAGTGATCTTGGGTTTTTATCTCCTGGTATGCTATCTTTGATCCTTAGAAGAGTTTTCCTCCAACTTCCTTTCCAAGTTTTACTCACATCTCTGCTCTTAAGTCCCCTTTGAAGCCCCGCTTGCCCAGGAACCATGCCTTGTTGTGAGAACTCATTTTGAGCTCTCTTTTTCAGTAGCTAATATCATCGTTATTTTATAAAGCAATCATGTTTTTTACCCCCCTGATTTTTGGTTGTTTTTTTTTTTTTTTGTAAGGAGAAAATGTAATTACTTGAAGAACACAATGTAAATATCTGGCACTACAGACAGGCTGGGATTTATGAGAAAGCTCAGCTTCTAGGTGATGTGACAACGTGATTTTGCAGCCCTGAATTCATCCCCTCTACTCCCTATTTTGCTGTCAGTAATATGTGACTGTGCCCTATGTCATCATAACTGCTTTTCTGTGATAATTGTAGCTTGTTGAAGTTAGAGCAGTAGTAGCAGATAGGAAGAAACTTCCAGACCTAGACCTATTCAGAGACAGCAAGCTAATATAATGAGGGCCAAATTTATGGCTAGGAACCTATCTTCCAGTTTTAAAGGGCCCTGTCTTGTGCAATGCAGCTTATCTGGGTACTTGATATATTCAACTGAGTTAATGAGGAATGTCCTGTGAAGAATGATGCCATATATCTTGTCCTTGTCTTGTTAAATGCATCACCCAGAGGCATATTCAGAAGTCATGTAAATTTGATGAGGAGGAATTGGCTCCTATTTTCCCTCAGTGCTCCAGATAAAACAGCTGGGAGCATAGGGATGTTATTACTAATGAAGGAATTGAAGAAGAATTTTGTCTTCATGATAAACTAGCATAAAAGAAATGAAATACTGTTTAGCTAGAGGTTTATGCAAAACTTGTAACTGCAGTGTCTGAGTATCTGTTTAACAATGAAGGCTGTCTTGAAAATGGAAAGTCCTCTTATAATGATTTACAAGGTAGTAAATGAGTTGTTTCTTGCTAAAATCAGTGCCCAGAACTGCACACAGAACAGCAGGCTGGATAGGATATTGTATTCACAGGCTGAGTTCCTGTTGGAGCAATATTAACTCTGAGAGTAAATAACTGAAAGTGTTAACTCCGAGAATAAGTCATTAAAAATGCCATTGCATGAGGCAGCCTCTCATTAGTGTACTCCAAAGTAGTCTACATGGAAGAGTTACCACAGGAATTGTGAGCTAGGCTATGGAGGTTGGCTTCCCAAGCAGGAACACCATAAAATGTTTTCTCTCTTTTCTCTTGTAGTCTGAAATTCATCTAGCTTCCTCAATTTTTCTTATTTAAGATCAAATTAAAAGAGGAGATAATTAATTATAGAAATAGCTGTAAGCTTTAGAAATATTGATGTGATATCCTCAGATATAATTCATAAGAATCTGACATGATTTTCAAAAAGGTGTCAGTATGTCACTAAGGCTTACTCCATATTGTTTTACAAACAAGGCGTTTGTATTCTCACATATAAGTATCATCCTTTCAAGTTCATGTTTCAGATATCACATTAATAAGATAAATTATAAAAGAGATTAATTTTATGCATATTAGGGACATTGTAACTGTTGCCTTCTTTTACATAAAATCATGTCAGTATGATGGTTGTGAAGCCTGACAAGCAGGAAAGTGAAATGAGTTCTGTCCAGCTATTAGAGCTCATTGAGCAATTAGATTAAAAATAAAAGGTGTTCTTACAGGTTCAGCTTTTGTTTTCTTTGGTAAAGAGAGGGAAAGCAGAAGAAACTTGGAGAGCACTGATTTGGATATAAAGTATATGAGTAAAAGTCCATCTTTTGCTATGATTATTTAATGGGTTTACATGAGATGTTTTCAAAAATTCAGTGGAAGTTTTAAAACTGGAACCCTGACATTAGTCATATAATTTTTTACTCTGAAACAGAGAGCCAGTAACTGCCAGGTGAATACAGTATTTCAGCTTACACAGGACAGTCCAAGTAAAATGACAAGACTTAATGCCAGAATCTCCTGAACATTTACTTTTCTCAGTTGGGTGTTGAAAGGAGCAATTACTGTGTGAAACTCACCTGGATGAGGAAAAAAATGCCACATGTCCTAAGGCTGATATTTCTCATGTCTGGAATTTTCTTGCCAAAAATACTCCTTTAGCACCTTTTGTTCTGGCTTACAGAAGTTAATGTATTTCTCCTGTCTGTATTCTTAGAAAAAAAATCATGGTGCTCCTTTACTTTGGGACTGATATTGGATGATATTGTATATAGATCAAGTCTAATGAGTTCTTTTGAGGTAGTGTAACAAGAAGCAAGGTCACAAGGATGCTGGATTTCATAATTCAATAGCACTGTCAATTTTTAAGGCACAAAATGACATTGCTGTTCAAGATTAACAGAGGATCCTTACAGGAGAGAAATAAAATAAAGAGAAGAAAAATATTAAGCTTTTGGATGCCTATAACAAATGTACTGGAGTTCCTAGAGGCTGCTTTTTTTTCGTCAGTGGAGTTCACAGCAACTGCCAGTATGCATGATGAATGATTTTCTATTATGCACACCAAAGTCTGTGAACCAGAGGTGTCCTTTTAATATTTATACAGAAATTATTTCATTGTTTCCAAGGCAATTTCCTCTAAATCTCTGTTCAGTCTTCAGGATTATGCCCTGTAAGATGTTTGGAAAATGCTAACAGCAAGTATAATTTCTTAGTGAGAGAAAGTCTTTCTTGGGGGAAATCTGTCCTGCTTTAACAGAAGACCTAATGCCCTCCTTTAGGTCTGTACAATATAGGGAAAAAAACGGGGTAGATGTTGTGGAAATACAGCAGTAGTTAATTAAAATTTCTCAAGATAAAGATAAGCAATGTATTTTCACAGAATTAAATTAGATAGGTAATATTATTTGTCTTGGAAGACAAATGAACCATTCTGGATGAGGTGATTGAGAGGTGAGTTGGCAATAATTATATGCCTGCTGAAAGGTAAATAAATAATGTATAAACATGCAATTTAAAAAATCCCTCCTGATTTGGGGCTAGTACTGTATTGCTCTTGAAAAGCTAATAGAATAAGTATCCTGGGAAGAGCACCAATAAAGAAAAGGCTGGTGAGTAGCCAGCTGATGAATACATGTAATGTTTGTAGTGTTTGTGATGAAAGACAAACTATCTTTTGGGCATTAATCCTAAAGCAGCTGTTACCTTGACAACTGCAGGTAATGGATGGTTGTAGTGTTCATCTCTCCAGATTCGCTTGTAACTACTAATAAAAAATTAGAACAGTTTGTCTTTTAAATGGCTTCATGTGGCTTTCCAAAGATTTGGTGCTCAAATGATTAATTTGTTCCTGAATGGCAGTTTTGCATATAGAATTGAATTTGGGGAACCTGACACATAGGAAAGACAAGCAGTTATTTATTGTGGGAATCCAGAGTGCAGAGAATATTTCTCTGCCTGTTTTGAAGGGTTCTACTCCCCTGGACAACACTGTTTTTGACCTTTGTCCATGGAGAAAATTGCCTACTCTCTGGGAAGAAGTAGAATCTACACCGGTGTGAACTAGGTGATAGAATGTTATGTAAGATTGTCACAGGGTGAAAAATCTAGAGTTTTGGGTTTGTTAATATAGTAAATAGATAAAAACCAAAAAACTCCAGAATGGAGGATTGTTGTTGTTCTCCAGACCTTCTTCTTCTTCTTCTAGTACTCCATATTCTGCAGGTGAAGTAGTTTGGGGTGATTGGATAAAGAAGTCCGCAGTTCCTGTCTATGTGACAGGGTGAATTGTTGAACATTGGTGGAAGAGTGAAAATATCTTCCATTTTAAGTTTTCATTGGGTGATTTACCTTTAAGAAGACTGTGCAATCTTGATAATTTGGCTTTTCTTGCATTCTCTGCTTTGTGCTGTGTCTGGGTCATGCTAGTGACTCTATTTCTCTGATAAGACTTAATAAACACCTATCTGAAAGCAGAGAATGCTGAAGGTCCCATTCGTCTCTTGGACTTCTGGCAAAGACTCTAAAAAATCTCCCCCATCAGGGGAGGTGTAATTAAGGCATGGAAAGTGTCAATTTATGAGGTCATCTAACTTTTTGGCTGCCTTAGTGGGAAAACTATTATGGAAATAAAGCACATTCTGTTTCTATGCGGTATTTTCAGTGCAGGTCCTCAGGCTGTGTCTGAGCATGGTGTGGTTGGTGAGCCCTCAGAAGGGATAGGGAATGGCCATTTTGAGATTTCATGCTACCCTAACAACTGACTGCTTCCTCCTGCTCCTGCTCATAGCCCCACAGTTAGAATACAAGCCTGTGTGTGTTTCTGACCCTGCTTGTGTGGAAGTGCAGCCTCACTCAGATGTGAATAATGTCTTTGTGTACTATGAAAGGAGTGTCTTACTTGGAATTTGGGTGATCCTCATATGATGTACTAATCAAGTAACAATGTCTGTACCTTGATTGTGCTTGACAACTCTGTTAAAGGAAATATAATATTAAAGCTTCAAATTTTCTATGTGCAAACTGATCGTTGAAGCTGTCCTTAGTGCTCCAAATTGGATTCCCAAGAAATTCATCAAGGTTAGCTAGACTACAGTTTCCTACTTATATTGCAAACTAATATTTTTGGATATGTTGAAGTTTATAGTCAGTATACAGACCCCCTGAAAAGAATAGTTCTTTCAAAGGTCCTCAGGATGTGCATGTGTTTTGTCAGTTTGTTTGCTGAAAAGAAAAGGAAGTTCAGCAATAGAGATTGGATTTTGATAGTGAACTCATGACAAGTTGTACAATTATCCTTCTGGGCCTTTTAGTAGATGTTCCTCTATGGAAAATACTTGTTAAATCATATGCTTAGTTCTATCACACTCTGATATGTATTTTGATGTTTATCTTCTCTAGCACTGAGGCGTTGTGTTTTCAGCTGATGTACATCCAGTTACTTAGCAATAGAATTTAATGTCTTCTATATTAATTTAGATTGTGTGAATGGTCCTTTGACAGAGCTATTAAGTCAGCCCTGGGAGCTACAGCTATTTTTACACATGAGAGACAAACGGAGAAAAGTTTAATATTGATACTGAAAATTTTATTCTGATCTGTAGCACCTTGTGATCTATGGCATAGCCTCAGAGTTTGAGCTCTACAAGCTGATCTCAGAAAATTGGGTAACTGCTTGCTCAGTTCAGGCTTTTGTCCATATATTAACTTCTTAGGGCTTTGTGCATTTTGTGCGTGTGTGTAAGTGTACCCATGTTTTAAGTTTTCGTTGTAGAAAACATTTTTCAATTCCCCTCTTTTTGACAGCAGAAGAAAAATATTCAAGGTGCAGGACTGTGAGATTATTAAAAAGCTGCAAGTCTTATTCTTGGCAATGAAATGAAATGATGTAAGTAAACACTACTGACATATTCATCAGCTTGATTTGTTCTCCAAGACTTTATAGAGCAGAGGAAAGGCTTCAACAGCATTTGCTTATTTAATACTGCAGCTGTTCCTGGTTAGGAGAACTCAACACACAAAGTTCCCAAAAATGACCAACCAAAAATCAAGACACGTTCCAAAACATTGTCAAGAGAATCAACAAGGATGATTTCCTCTTTCTGCCCTTCTCCTTGTCTGCTGGGATCATCTGCCTGCCATTATCATCAGCTTTATCTGGCCTTCCAGGTCTACTAGAGATCAAATGTGCTTTGTTACCAATGTATTGGAGGTTCTGGTCAGTAGGGTGATGGCAACATCTATGAGTACTGAATAGCAAAACCTCGGGCATACACTGAATACCATTTTGAAGGAAGTGGGATAACAGCAAGGCTCATCCTGTGTTGTAGCAGGTGTTGGCAAGCTTAGTACAGTTAGGAAGATACACAATTAGACATATTACATTATATCATTTGATACAGAGCCAGAGGAAGAGATCCTCCTCTGTGTTACAATGCAGTAGAAACTGTGTAACATTTTCAGCAATTTCCTTTGCAAGAAAAAAATTGATGAAGTAGTTACAGTATTTCCACTGGCCTTAATTCAAGATGGAAATAAGAAAATTAGTATCACTTCCTTCGCTGGGTCACTGCAGAAGGTTTGTTGGCATTCTAGCAAGAGCAGTTTGGTTGCCAGGAGACAATAAGTTAATTTTGGAAGGTAATGCCCTCCAAGCAAGTAATGCCAACATTCCACTTCAGAGTAAAATCTAATGTTCTGTAGCCAGAAGATTGCCTTTTAAAAGGATTTACCTCTCTACCCTACTGATAATAAACAAAGTGTGCTGCTGCATTGTCTGTTGCTGGCAGAACAAAATCCTGAGCAGTAAAATCTTAGGGTGCTGTTAAGTAATCAACATAAAAATAATGCTGCAGCAGGCTTATCTAGGTTAAGCCATCTGCTAACTATGCTGGTACATATGTCAAATGACAGACTGCCAAAACTATTTTTCATGATCTTAAAATACAAGGGAGACCAATGAAATGTTACAAGGACAAACTCAAGATAAGTCCACAGTTAATGTGTGGCATTAATTTCACCATGTGGGACATGGCAACTAAAGGCTTTTGGGACACTAAACATTTACTGATGCTGTTAAAGTCTATACACAAAACCATACTGACACCTCAGACTGGAAATAGCAGCAGAGCAACATAAAAGTAAGAAACACAAGAAGCTGTATCTCTGATGGTGGTGCCAACTATAGCAGTGCAGAAGCATTTCTCTTCAGTCTAGCTGCAAAACTGAATCCTCATATTCAAGTTCAAAGTTGTCAGAGTTATGGAGAACACATGGAAGATTAATATTTGAGACAGGAATCACTCTTGAAATCGTTTGAGCTTTTCTGGATGGAGATGGGATACATAATCATAGGGATTGGTCTGAACTGAAAATCTTGTGATTATTTGGGAGAATGGGTAAATAGGCACATGGATTGCAATGATCAGCATGTGGTCAACTCTGATGTTGAATAATTTTGACATATTCTGCTTAGAAAAAAATATAGAAAATATCTTGTAGGATGTGTGCACTTCTCAATCTATTCATATTTCTGTGTTCTTACCTGTTTCTAAAGATGAGTTGGAAAATGCCAGGATTTTATGGTATCCCTGAAAATTAATAAAATTGCATCAATCCAGTGTTCCTATTGATATTTTCCCCAGATATAGAAGGGTTTCTGAAGAAAAAATCTCCTCAGCCTGAAGAAAACATAGGCAAGGAGTCTAGACACTTCATGGAATCAAGCCTTGCCTTGCAGGAGATGTATGAGAGGAGAAGGCCTCCCTTGCTCCACTATATATTTAGCTATGCAGTGCATAGGAAAAGGAGATGGAATAAGGAAATAATGTGAGAATGCGAGAAGAGGGTGGTGGCAGGATTAAAAAAGCAAAAGAGTACTAAATATAAACTGGAGAAGGGCTTAAAAGGTAAAGAATAAGAGAGATGTGGCGAGTAGTGGAAGAGGGAAAAAGTATCTTTTGAAATTGAAAAGTAAATCCAAAATCATTACTTTCCTTAATTATTTATAAACTCTGTAGGAGAACAGAGACTAACCTCGTCTCCTGCTTATCTGCACTCTGTATTTTCCATTTTATATATTATTTTTTCTTTGCAAAAACCCACAGCCTTACCCCATTTTTAAGAAGAAGTTTGCTAAAAGCCTACGGCAACAAAATCTAAACTGTGTTCTGCCTTTCATGCTATTTCTACTTTTCTAGAATGTGACAAAGCTGTGTATCTTAGAAAATAGCTTTCAGAATATGTCTATTCAAAGCTATTTTTCCCAGTCTCATTAGTCTATCCTGATACATTTTTGTTCAAAAGAAAAGGTTTTTGGAATTCATTGGCAGTTATGATTTCTTACTGTCTTTTCAGACTGATATGTGGGGCAGAAATGGATCCATTGTGACTTGTGAATCAAAGCATTATCACCTATGACAAGTTCATAAGTCAGTAGAATAGACTGAAATAAAGTACACTGGTCTGAAAACCATATTCTTTTCTCTCTCTTCTCTCTTCTCTCTTCTCTCTTCTCTCTTCTCTCTTCTCTCTTCTCTCTTCTCTCTTCTCTCTTCTCTCTTCTCTTTTTTTCTCTTTTT
>VXAD01001741.1:1740246-1761241 GCA_013399195.1 Dicrurus megarhynchus
AAAAAAAGTTGAACATTCAGAACTGCTGTTATTTATTATTTAAAATGATAAATTCCTATATATAAACAGATTAATGAGACCAAACTCACCTCAAGTGTAAGTGTTCTGTAGTTATTATTGGAGATTATATTGCTGTTCTGGGGTTATGCTGGAGAGGAATTACTTGCCATGTTCTCTATGTTGGGCTAAAATCTGTTGCCTTTAAAATTGTAAGAAGTTTACATTTTACTTCAATGGAGGCAGGATATCATTCATAATTACTGAAAATTAAATATTTAAAAGTAAGACTTTCCTTAGGAATTTAGCACCCACCAAAATCCTGCCATGGAAATTATGTGGCAGAACAAGCCCAGAACATAAAAGAAGTTGTGGGTACTAGGAGTTACAAGAGCAAAATTCTCTCCTCTGCTCTAATCTTGAATGATAATTTACAAAAAAACCCAAGAAATTGGTCTTTTCCTGTGAACGTGTAAATTTCTAATGAAAAACTATATAAAATAATTAGAAAATCTATAGAAATGTGAATATCTGAAGCAATTTTATTAGTAATACCTGAGTCATGTACTATGGGGTATGAGAGTTGTTTTGCAACAGGAGTGGTAATTTTTGATAAGATGAAGTTGCCAGCAGAACAGTAACGAATCCTTGTAGAAGGGATAATTTCATTATGATCTTCTAAATTTCGCTCCTTTGACTTGTCTGGATTTAAATTTCCACTTGACATAATTTTGTTCAAGTATTACCCAATATATTTAAATTAATAAAGAGCTAGTTGAATCTTGGCCTTTCAGAAGAAAATAAATACCACTAGCTACAATGCTTTAAACACTGAATCAAGGCTTCCTCAGCTAGCATGAAATAATATAAATTATCATTGCTTATTTTTTCACATCCTCCTGACATAAAAATTGCATATTAAATAAGAAGATGGTAGATAATATATAATGAACTGTTAGTATATTAGGATGGCTATTGTTTTAGGTAGCAATAAAATTAATGAATAATTTTTTATCACATTAATGTATTTAAAGATATTTCTCCTGCTGATTTTCAATCTTGTACTAATCGTGGTTTGTGCAAGTAAAAGAATTTATTCTTTTCAAAGTGCAAGTAGAAAATTTAAGAGACAAATCAGCTTGTCTTTGGCTTCCACAGAAAGCTGCCTATTTGGCCTCATGCACAGTGCTGGACATGTGCACTGAGGATGCAGTTTGCTTTTGCCAGATAATGCCGAGCTTCCGAGCAAAAAAAAAATTACAATTCTTATTTAAATTTGATACAATTTCCATGTTGTTATTCAAGACACATTTAGATATATTGCTGACCCCAGTGTAAGATTTGTGCAACCTAAGAGAAGTTTTGTAAGCCTCACAAGTGTAGGGTGTGGGGAAATTCCTGATCCCCAAATTCCAGCCTGATTATGGAACCAGTAGTTTTATGACAGCCAAGGAACTACAACAGGAATGAGTGATCCCTTGATTTATATTGGAATTTTCTGCCAGTGGTTGCAGTGTTTGGAAGTATTTTGTTCATTAAATTTCTCTGAAGTCTCCCTGGAAGACAATTGAAAATGAACTCATTCTTTAAGCCGTTTGCAAAAATTATACTTTAATCTGGGTTCTAGTTGATTTTTGTATTTAGGGGTGTCACCAAAATTTTAATGTATAAAAAGTAAAAATAGAGAACCCATGAGGGTTTCAAGGATTTATTATAATTATTGAAGATCCTTATGTACATAAACAAAAATAAGTGATTAAGTTCAGTAGAGGAAGTGAAGACAATTAATGTGCTGTCAACTGCAGTATATCAAAACTATTGTTCAGTGGATAATTCTTTTGACAATTTTTTTGTCATGGAGCTCTGGGCAGCGGGTCAGAAACAGCAACACTTATTTGTCTAAGCACAAAACATATTTGTAAATTGTAAATTGTATTAGGTATTATGACAAAGGCAAAATGCCTGTCAATCACACAAATACACACACATATATTTATCCCAGTGTTGTCAGTGCAGCTCTCTCAGGTTTACAGTGGGATAGGTAGGGATACAGGTGCTGTATAAGCAGGATTAACTCACAGGAATATCAGACATTAGGCCTTATTTCTTCTCATCACTTGGGGGCCTAAGGGAGCCATGTAGGTATAATGAGAGCAAAGACACTAGACAATTTTAATATGCTTAAGTATCTCCATTCCAGAAGAATCTATTTGGTTTTATTACGGATACAGTATGCAATTTAGTTGATAATAGCAGCATTGAGCCTTGAAATTAAGCAACGCAGCTAAGGAAGGGTTGTGTGGCAAAATGTGTTTCATGTCTGTAATTACAGACTTCAAAAACCCTCTCTTCCCTTGAAATCTCTTAAAGATTGCCATCTAAAGGGAAATTTCTATAACTGAGTTGAATACTGGATATTTTCAAAACTCGTGTGGGAGAATCACAGTGATGTAAGAAACAGTAACTCTAAGATTGTTGTAGTCATAATTATTTTGCAAGAATCACCTTTTCCCCCAGGAAGGCAGCAGTGATCATGATGCATTCTCTAGAAAGATATCCAAATGTTTCTCAGTGCCTATCACCTGCAGCTCTAGGTCTAATTACTCATTTTCACTATCTTCTTGTAGTAGCATTTCTGTTTTGTAGAAGGCTGAAGATACTTCATGAAGGAATTGTCTTCCAATCATGTTAACATCCATTCACACAGATGCTTAAATGATTTTAACAGGACATGCTTATTCACTAGGATATCTCAAAAAATTGGATTCTGCAAAATGTACCCATATGAAAATCTTTATGCACATGAGCAGCTTTACTTGAACAGTGACTGTCATTCAACAGTTACAGAGCTAAGTTCATGACTGAAACTTTTTAGTCCTATAAAGTCGATAGTTATTTCTCTGGTGTTGGTAGTTATGACTTCAGGGTGGTTGAAGAGGAGCAAAGCATAAATCTAGGCTTTCAAAGCTTAATTCTACAGCTCGCTAATTCTTTCAAATACAAAAATCAGCAAAGTATTTCCTGATCTGTTTTGATGTTGGAATATCCTCTGGTCATTAGATGTGGCCTTGTACCCATACTGTAGGACTGCAGGACCTTAATTAGGAGTGTAGTGTGACATCTAGGAGAAGCAGTAGGAAGCAATATGCTGCCACCTGCCCACTCCTTCAATGAAGGTGTTCTGAAGCCAAATACAGTATTTCATTTCTATTTATGTATTCTCTCACTTTGACTGGGAAGTTGCTCTTAGATCTGTGGGAGGAAACAGACATTTTGTGACATACACATTTTTGAGAAAAGCCATGAGAGCCTATTATTTCTATGTAGTGATTATAGACACAACCAGAAATGGGACCTAAATCCCATAATGTAGCCTGAGGCCAGTTCTTTTTAGGAATGTATATATCAGAAACATGTGGCAATGACACAACAAAGTTGAGGTGAAATGCTGTGCTACAGTTGTCTCTGTTACTCACTGCTGGTTTGGCTTGCAGTGTGTCTGTGCAGGCACTTTAATTGAGATGACAGTCACGGGAGTACGGCTGTTCTGCTTTGAGGGACAGCTCATCTAGAGTAGACAGATGCTCTGAGCTGGAGCAGAGCCTGAACTGTGGGCCCAGCTGGATGCTAGCTGGCTTCTTGCTGGTCAAACATCTTCTCAAAGTCAGGCATACTGGGAGGTGCAGCACAGAGACACAGATATCTGAATAAGCTCAGACAGGCTCCCACTTGGGAGTATTAGCTGGAGTTCAGGGCTGGCCCTTGTAGACCTCCCAACCGAGCATTCAATAGTGACAAACCTGAAGCTCAAAGAGGGACAAGAAAAAAGTTTCCTTGAGGGGAAGGAGATGACAATTTCAATTTGGGCACTTTGCTTTTTAGCTTAAACAGTGATGTGTTAATGCCTGGAACAGGCTTGAGGCAGCACTCTGGCCCCAGTCAGTGTTCTGGGAAATAAAAAGCCATGATGTCCAAGTGACTCTTTGACATATCTGGGCTTGTGTGTTACTCATGCATATCTGTCCTATGTCCTGAACTCCTGAAGCTACCCAGGCAACTCTCTTTGTAGGTAAAAAGTAAAAGATTCTTAAGAAGACAAGAATTCTACAGCAAATGAGGGAAAAGGGTTTTCTGGTTATATTGGTTGTGGATGAGGATGGAAGATAGAGTTTTTTTAGTAACTAAAATATTTTAGAACAAATGTGTTTGTTCTTTTTAAGTACAATATATTGTCTGAGAAAGCCAAGTTGGCTTCTGTGTAGAAGTTGTGTGGGAGACCTTTTCTTTTCATTTACCCACAGATATTTAATGGCATTAGATAGCATTCAGACACAATTGTCACTGATTTGCTTACATATTCTGGAGACTAGAGAAAATACCAGATGAGCACTGAGGGTCTGTAGTATGTAGCTGTTATGTATTTGCCTTGCTGCTTAGCTTGAGCACTGCCAAAATTTCTTTCAGGGCTTTCAATAAACTGCTAGGGTATGTTATAAAAAACTTTTGATATGAACCCATTAGTAATTCCCAAACAATGTCCAGTGAGGGAAACCCCTAGGATTTCTTAAAATTAAAGAGGATTGGATGAAATATTATAAAAAACACTTTTTATATCTATATAATACTATCAAGACCTTTATGATACAGACCATCTTATGATACAGACTACTGACATCTTTCTTTTTTTCTATAAAAAAGCATTTCCTAATTTCATGTAATAATTGAATATAATATGTAAATTTTGTCCTTTATTGTATGTTTAGAAGTGCCTGTTTAGTCTCCATCACTAGCAGGACTCCAGCCGTTCCTCATCTGCCAGAAACAAAAACATATAGCTCATACCTGAGGTATGGTTTAGAAACTGAGACGTGTTTCCATGTAAAGTTCATTTTTGCCATGAGTTGGTTACAGCCTCCTCATTATCTCCTGTTTCTATAGCCTTTTTTACCTCTTTACTCTGTCTCCATTTCAGAGGACTTTTTGAGTATAACCCGTTGAGACCCTTTCCTCAAATTCAGAAACAGCTGCTTCACAAATTAGTAATTGTCACAATTCTTACTGAGAAGTTTTGGGCATCAAAAAAAGGCTGTCCCACTAATTGTTGACATGCAAACCGTAGCATATTGCAATTAAAACCTTCCCCACTGCTTCTCTCCTGTGAAAAATGCTGTGTGTGCAGCAGGTAGGCTATCAAGGAAAATTAGTCATATGAGGAGTTTTGTCTGCTTTAGTTGAGACTGGGCAAAGAAAATTTTGGCTTGAATGGCAGATGATGTGTAACATACAATTTCTTCTTTTGTATAAGGAAAAATAAATCCCAATAGCCCATCAGTTCCAGACTAGTCTCAGAAAAAGATCTGTCTTCTGTAGTGAGTTACATATTTATGTTCAAATCTATTGGACATTAAGAAGAAAAAAACCAAAACCATTTGTCAGAACTGTCAGTTTCTATTCAAGAAAGCTTCATCACAGTTGTTACAATGCTATTACTCCCCTGCATGCCAAATCAATCAAAAGGGCTTGAAAAAACAATCAAACACACATTCTTAAAAGATTATTCTTGTTTGAATTAGTCTCCAAGATTTTTCAAATAGCAAAGCCCACATTAGGATTTTTATAAATTTCTGCTCATGCTGCTCTCTTGTGTTAGATTTAAGTAGGCTACATACAATAGCTTTTTATTTTTGTAAAGTACTATGAAGTCAGTCAGAGCCAGACATTATAATTAGCATTTCTTATTCCCTGGACAGTCCCAGTAAGGCTGTTACTAACTTTGATAACATCATGGAGAGTGACTCAGATACACTTCCAGATAATTTTCCACTGAAATTTTATGCATAATTTCTATTATAAAAAAGGCAGATAATTAATGGCTCTGATTTGATTTAAAATATTTAAGCCTTGTTAACTTTTCCAGATAATTTTACAGAAATAATAAAATTAAAATGAAGTGTAAAACTCCTAATTGCTAAATATCAATTATAAAATGATTAATTTTTCATCAGGATGCTAATGTGAGCTTTAAGAAGTAGCTTAGGTGGGGGCAAGATAGAAAATTTGACCAATACTCTGGCAGAGAACAGTGTGAAGACAGAAGGCAATGTCCCTTAGTAAAGGGACTTTGGCTAGGAATGCAGATGAGTTTCTTCCTTAAGACCGATACAGTGCTCGTCATTGAAAGCTCTGCTGTTTTAGACATTTATCTGTCTCATGGCACTAACAGTTTGGTATCTGCCAAAGCTCTTCCGTATGGTGAGATTTAACCACATAAGGATGGCATTCATGGAAGACAGCACATGGCTCTTGTCCTCAGCTGGCTTCTGGAAAATGTGAATAATGCCGTTTGTGGTTTTAGGAAAAAAAAAATCTACCTTTTTCTAGGAGTTAGATTTCCAAATCTGAAGTATTTGGCTCTTTATCTACAGGGAATTTTCTGGAAAAGTCTAATGCTATTATTTCAGAAATTTAGCCTTATATTCAGGGATTCAATAAAACTGTCTTTCAATGCTCTTGTCTGACACAGAGAGCTTGTGCCTAGGTCTAGAGTCTCCCTGAGGTTCAGTGCAAAGTTTCCTAGATTAGAATTTAAGTGAGCTAGCTCAAATGCTGAATGTGGGCTAACTAAGAGTGTGGATCTCCTTGGTAAGTAAATTATGCCCTCTTTACTGGACTTCTGCTCAAGATGGTGAACAGAAAGGTTAGATACGGATGTCAGAGCCATTAGGGACTTACAAACATATCAACAGGCAGACAAAGCTAAAACAAAAGACTTGGATCCCCTGAGTAATGGCCATGCCTGAAAATGCAACCTTACACATTTGTGGTGGAAAGCGAGGGTTGAAAAAAGTAGCCTGAGGCTCTAGAACAAAAGGTTGTCCCTAAGAAGCCACCAAAGGGAAGAGAAGCTATAAGAGAACTGTTAAACAGATGTTAAAAGTAGGGATTTTTATTTGCAGCTACAACAGAGCTTGCTTCTCTGTTCAAACATTTTGCTGAAAACTCACTAGAAGATGAGAAAACTCATATTCTTTTGTTTCTTTCTTTCTGTCACTGATGCTTCATGCTTAGTGAATGTAGCTGTCTACAGTGAAATTACTCATAGATCTGTAGATTGCTTTGTAAGGGGACATCTTTCTGTCTAAACTGTTTGAACACTAATGACCAACAAATGTGGTATTTCAACATGTTTCTGTTCTTCTTTTCTTTTATAGAACCACAGAATCACTAAGGTTGGAAAAGACCTCCATGATTGGGTCCAACCATTAACCCAGCACTACTATGTTTACCATTAACCCCCAAGTACCACATCCACACATCTTTTGGACATTTCCAGGGATGGTGATTCCACCACTTCCCTGGGCAGCCTGTTTTAATGCTTGACCACTCTTTCAGTGAGGAAATTTTTCCTAATATCCAATCTAAACCTGTGCTGGAGCAACTTGAGGCCTTGTCTTTTCACTTGTTACCTGGGACAAGAGACCAACCCTGACCTTCCTACAATTCCTTTCAGGTGGTTGTAGAGAATGATAAGGTTCCCCCTGAGCCTCCTTTTCTCCAGGCTAAACACCCCCAGCTCTCTCAGCCACTCCCCATAAGACTTGTGCTCCAGACCCTTCACCAGCTCTGTTGCCCTTCTCTGGACTTGCTCCAGCCCTTCAATGTCCTCCTTGTACTGAGGGGCCCAGAACTGAACACAGCACTTGAGATGTGGCTGCACCAGTGCTGAGCACAGGGGGACAATCACTGCCCTGGTCCTACTGGCCACACTATTGCTCATACAGGCCAGGATGCCACTGGCCTTCTTGGCTACCTGGGTGCAGCTGGCTCATGTTCAGCTGCTGCTGACCAGCACCCCCAGGTCCTTTTCTGCTGGGCAGCTTTCCAGCCACTCTTCTCCAAACATGTAGCATTTCATGGGGTTGTTGTGACCCAAGTGCTGGACCCGGCACTTGGCCTTGTTGAACCTCATACCACTGGCCGTGGCCTGTCAATCCAGCCTGTCCAGATCGCTCTGCAAAGCCTTCCTGCCTTCCAGCAGATCAACACTGCTGCACAACTTAGTGTCATCTGTGAACTGACTGAGGCTGCCCTCAATTCCCTTGTCCAGATCATCAATAAAGATGAACACTGAGCCCTGTGGAACCCCACTAGGGACTGGCCGCCAGAAGGATGTCAATCCATTCACCACCACTCTCTGGGCCTGTCCATCCAGACAGTTTTTCACACAGTGAAGTGTACATCTGTCCAAGCCATGAGCAGCCAGTTTCTCCAGGAGAGTGCTGTGGGAGACAGAATCAACGACTTTGCTGAAGGCCAGATAGACAAACATCCACAGCCCTTCCCTCATCTACTAGGCGGGTCTCCGTCTCAGAGAAGGAGATCAGGTTTGTCAAGCAGGGCCTGCCTTTCCTAAACCCATGCTGGTTTGGCCTGATCCCCTGGTTGTCCTGTGTGTGCCACGTTGATGATCTGTTTCATAGCCTTCCCTGGTACCAAGGTCAGGCTGACAGGCCTGTAGTTCCCTGGCTCCTCCTTCTGAACCATCTTGTAGATGGGTGTCCCATTTACTAAATTCCAGAAAATGGGGCCCTCTCAGTTAGCCAGGACTGCTGGTTCATTATGGAAAGTGGCTTGATGAGCAATTCCACCAGCTCCCTCAGTACCTTTGGATGGATCCTATCTGTCCCCATGAGCTTGTGTGGGTCTAAGTGGGGTAACAGGTTGTTGACCAGTTCCCTTTGGATCATGGATTATGGGGACTTCATTGTGCTTCTTCTCCCTGTCTCCAGCTCTGGGGGCTGGGTACCCCAAGGACAACTGGTTCTAGTGAAGCAAAGAAGTCATTATGTACATCAGCCGTTTTCTCATCCTTTGTCACTGTTTCCCTCTGCATCCAGTAAAGGCTGGAGAGTCTCCTTAGCTTCCTTGTGTTGCTGATTCATAGAAACATTTTTTGTCTTTCATGGCAGCAGACAAAGTTCTAGCTGAGCTTTGGCCCTTTTATTTTTTTCCCTGCATAACATCACAACATCCTTGAAGTCCTTCCAAGTTGCCTGCCCCTTCTTCCAAAAGGTGACACAAATGAATATTCCAACAAAAGAATAGACCAAACTTGCCACATCAACTATAATGGCAGCAAAGTCACTTCTTTAGGTCAAGCAGCAGTATCCTTCTTATAGCCAAGGAAAACAACTTCCTCTGTCTAGCCTTTATGGATGTTATATTTTCTTTTTTGAGATGGTCCTTTCTAAGAAGTATATATGTACCACTTCCCCTTCCTTCTTTACTGGTAAGCCTATGTAAATGTTTCTTATAGAGCAGAGCCAGCTCTTCAGGATCTTTAAAGAGGCATATTTTACAAAGGCATATATTGGCTTATCGAAAGTTCTGAATGGATTTTTGTTGATCTGAGGGGGACACATTGGTCAGAGATGGCAAAGAATGCCTTCTTGTGTTATTGTAAATGATTTATGAACCCTGGGTTTTCATGGCATGTTAAAAATTCATATGAACATTAGATTTAAAATTTAATTATCTGAACTAGCTGAAGCACTTCTTCAGGCTTGTAATTGGGCAGATATATAGCACTATACACAGCAAGGGAGACTTGGGACTTGTGTCCAGATCATCAGATGTATTATGTAGCCTACTCTCATTGACGAAGAGTCTAAATTGGTACTTGAATAAACAACTTGGTATCTCCCTTTGGTCATCCAAATACAGATATGTCAATAATTTATGTTTACTCTCAGACCGCCACCCGATTTTGCTAAATTTCTTTAGACACATTTGGATCAGTAGCCAGTAACAACTTACTTAACTAGGAAGCACTACTAAATGTGAGTGGTGATAGTGAAATCTGACCCTGCATTTGCTCTTTGCTGTCTCTCTGGTTTTGGAAAAATTATAAAACAGTTACCTTGCACTTAATTGTCTTTCTTACTCAAATCACACAGCTTTGTTGGGGCTATATTCCTCTTACTTGACCAGAGCCATCTGAGCACATTATTGAAGCACACTAAAAATGTGCTCCAATTTAATTTGTTGAATTGGCTTTTTTAGCAGACAGTATGAGGAACCCCTGGAAAGCAGATCATCCCACCTTCTGAAGAGTGTGACAAACTGCCTGTCTCTCTTTCCCTGCTATCCATAGGGGAGTATGGACTGTTAGGTAGGTAAGTACACCTGGTCAGACAGGGAGTTTAAGGGGTACCAAGTTAACAGAGATGAGTCCATCAAAGATGTCTTTTCTTTTTCTTTTTTTTTTTCAAATGAGAAATCAGAAAGGGACCTATATGGTCCTATTTTTTTGTATAATAGCAAAATATTGGCAAGGAAACTGTTAAGGAAAGATTCTGCTAGTATTCTCTTAAATTCCTAACAAAATAAAATTATTGACAATGGAAGTAAACAGAGGGATCCAATCATCATTTAAAACTTTAACCAAGATGGCAAATCAAATATTTTTTTATGTGTGCTTATGGGATTTAATTGGCTAAAATAATTTTTCTGAGATTCCTGGAATAAGAAAGGTAATAAACTGAAAAGCTTCAGTGTTGCCAAAAGGAGTAGCTCTTGAAGCATTTGGTTTGAGAATTTGTGTGGGCTGGAGGAAAACTCAGAGTTGTATTGTCTTAATTGTACTTAAATTTGAAATCCTAGGGATACAGTCTTCTAATATAGAGGTATTATAGCTTTGAAAGAGCTGAGAGAAAGGAAAATTAAACTCTTTATTTACAAATAAAGCTTTCTTGTATAAGAGAGAGAAAGCAATAACTGATATGTATCATGTAAATGTTTAAAATTCAAATGTTCTCTGCCAGACTTTGTACAAAATATCAGATATTCAAAGATATTTAAGCTAATTGTTTCTCTTGCTCCAGATGGTAAAGAATTGCTCCTTGCTGTAGAAGTGAGCATGACAATCACAAGAATGCACCTAAGTAGAAAGGAATGCACCCAGTTCTGTAATATAAATTTATAGCTCTTGGCTTGATGGTCATTTAAGGCATCTCTTGCTAAGAAGGGGCTGCTTGTGTAAGAGGAAGCTGCAGGTAAAGGGAGGTATCAGATACTGCACCTTAGTTCTCAGAGAAGATACTGTGGTTGTCACAGGACTGGCAGTTCTTGTCTTCTTGGCTGATGAGCTTGTGGTTTTTGATGTTGTCTTCTCCATGGAGCCTTGTTATCTCTGAAAGGAAGTGTAACGAGCTATGAGCCTGTGCACTTACATCTCCTTTGAGGAAACAAGGGTAATCAATGAAGCAGCACAACGCTGGAATGTACTGACCAACCTTCCTGGCAGCAAGAATCAGTTTGCTAGATGTAGCTTCCTTCGTGAAGACATTATAAAGGCTACACTGTTGGTTAGAAGGGCCTCACTGTAGGTGAGAATCTTGTCCCTGTCTTTCCTTATCTTTCAATGTCCTAGTGGCAGCCTTGGACTAGGAATGTACAGTCTGCTCTCTGGAGATCAGGGTTCTCCTATCAGGATAATGGTCACTAAGAGTGGAGAATGTTACATGAAGAACGTGCCTGCCACTGACCAACATGAGGTTTGTGTTTTGGACCAATAATTTTTCTCTGATTGAGGCAAATTCTTTCAAAACTTGCCATCTCTCCTTCTCAGAGTAGACAGCCATTGCTGAAATACCATTTTTTTCTTTAGAGCCCTGAAAATTCTCAGTAGTAAAAGAGTAATAATGATAAACTTGTGGGGCTTGAGGTATAACAAAGGAATAGGTTTCCTTTTCCCTGTGTAGAGTCACTTCAGAAATACATGCTGCCTGCATTGTGGGACCAGCCAGTCTTTTTTGAGTTAGGCCTATGCAGAGCAGAATATAAAGTTTGCATCAACCTTGGAGTGATCCTTTGATCTTAACAGCTGTGTGTCCTGAATGCACACCAGCATGAGCTCTGAAAGGGTTTGTTCATGTGATCTTCCTCCATCAGAGTACCACCTTCTTACAAGACTCCTGAATAAGGTCACTAACACTCATAGAAAGGTTTCAGAGTTTTGAGGATATGTTTAAAAGGTGTGACACAACCTAGCTTTCTGCCATAATGCACAAGTCACCTCCTACATCCTGGCGTAGTGGGCCTTTTGGGTTGGGGTGTCCACTATACTGACCTCCAAACTCAGATAAAAGGTTGAAATGTGAGAGCTGAGCTAAATACACATGGCAGAATCATGGGACTACTGACTGATCTATACCCCTCATTCTACTCATATGCTTGAAGAGTGAGTCAGATGCTTAGATGATGAGTACAGGTTGAGAGTCTGTGTAGAATGGGAAAATACAGTTAAATGAACAAATAAGACACATCTACAAAGCAAAACATTTCATTTTTAACAATTCCAAACAGAAATTAGGGAAAATAGCATGACTCTTGGAGAACAGCACTGAAAATTTCTAATAAATGTTTGTTTCTATTATTAAAATATGATCTACATATAGATATAACATAAACCAAACTGTGGAGTAATACAAGTAAGACAAGAAATACTAATGCTACAAAATAGTATTAAACTCCAACAAATTACATGTTTCCAAAAATATTTTAAGTTCATGTCTATATAGTATACCAAGGAAAGCAAGTCAAATTTCTAGTTTGCCTGATTGTATTTGTCAAAGCAGCACAAGAATCTCAAGGGGCATTTCACATTAGTAGCAAGTGCAAATTTGGGAACAGAGTCTGGTCTTGTGATTCTTACTCTGAATCAACCAAAAAGAACACTTTTTTTTAAACTTAAGACTCATAAATCCTAACATCCCTGTATTTTGCTGTTTGATCTGCTTTCTGAACTCCAGTCTAAATAGGTCTCATATTGACTTAAAGGACATCTAGATATTCACTCAAATTAAGACAGTAGGGTTCAGTTCAGTGGTCTAAGTCTAGAATTCAGTGCCATTTGTGATTACCTAAGGGATCCTGCCAGGCTTCCACACTTCTGCAGAAGAGCACAGGTATTATACAGTTCCTACATTGTATTTTCTGGTCTTGTGGGGATATTTCAGATGCACGGTCCCCTCTCTGTAGCCATCTAAGCTGAGATATCTTCATCTGTGAGGAAGTACTTGTAACTTCGGTTATATAACTAAACATACTTTCAAACAGATGGCTCAGCAGCATCCATTCGTCGGATTTAGTGGGAATTGTATATGTTGTGCAAGTGCGGATATGTAAAGCTCTAAAAATCTTTACTGTGGATGCAGAACTAGTGCACAGCTATGTGACAAGTGTGATTGGTAGTGGTTAAACTTGTAGAAGCCAAACAACTTACTGTGTAAGCATATCCGGAGAAGGCAAAGAATTTCCCTGCTCCCTGTCCCTCAGAATGCAATAACACAGCATCCTGGCCCTTACCAGATATTTCCCTTCAGGTCTTTGTTGCAATTCCTGTCAAAATACAGAGATGCCAACCTAGAGTCAACTTGTGCTCAAGAACATTTTACACAGCTTTTCTGTTCGAAGATTTTGGGAGTACTGCATTTCAACCACATCTTTTACTCCTTATGCCAGGTGCTTTTCCTGCCACTGGTCACTCTTGAGGCCTAAATGCTCCAGGTGAGATCAATGGAGGAACATGTTCATTTCTCCCTGCTGGCAACAACAGTATGCTTCCAAAGGAGAAGTCTGAATGTTATTGGAAAGTAAGCTCTATGGGTAAGTCTAAAATGGCTAAAATTTCAACATTTCAAAGTCTGCTAAAGTTCTGTTGTGTATTTTGGGTGATATTACTTGTATTAGGATCCTTCAGAGGCACAAGAAAAGTGAACCTACAGCTTTAGTAAACTAAAGGTGTATTTTCAAGATGAGAAGTGAAATTCAGAAAGACAGAAATTCAGAAAATCAGAAAGTTTGTTAAAAAAAGTGAAAAAAAGCGTTGTCAACGATTAAGTGGAAACCTCTGTTAAAGGCCCATCTGGAAGTTACAGGCAACTCCCTTCAAAATGGAAATAGTTCCATAATATACAACCAGGATAGCAACTCAGTACTTACTGCCTCTGTGAGAGCAATGAATCCCCCTGCTCAGCATGGGTCTTCTTGGGAAGTAAAGCTGAGGGAGCTATTGCCTGGAACAAAGACGAGAAATTTCCAAGTGAGGTAGTGTTCTTTTGTGCCTGAAACTGCAACAGACTGGAATAGCAGTTCAGCAGCCTTGTCAGGATTTTCCCCAAGACTTTTCTCCTTTCTGGAGAAGGAAAAGGAAAGATATTAAAAAGTTTCAGATATGGAAGGAGAGTAAGATTCCCAGGACCTAGTAATTGACTTAATTCCTATCCAGAGCATAGCCTAGGGATGCTTTCACAACACCTGCACACCTGCAATTCTGTGGCCTGGAGAGGGGGCACAGGGATTTAGGAGAGTAGATTGTGGGTAGTATATGATATACAGTATTTTCTTCAGCCCCACACAGCCAAATTGTGAAGACTTTCTGATCTTTTAATAAGATATCTATCACAGCATTGGGTGGAGACCCTCTTTTGTGAACAACTTATTATCTGAAGTTAGAGATGGCCCTTGAGAAAGATCTTTGAGGTGTGGTCTCTGGAATGCCACATCATTGTTCTTCAGCACTCACTTCCACTTCCACTTGCATTTCTGAATCTGAGTTTTCTCTTGCTCATAGGAGGGTGCAGAAAGCTAGATTCTGGAATGAAGTGGTCGAGGTAGAAGTTTTTGGTGAGACTATGATAAACATGGATAGAGATTTGCCCATCCCATCCCCCTGTGTGGAGACCCATAACAGTAACAGGAGTTCTTCCCAGATCTTAAGAAGCTCCTATTATTGAGTTAATTGTTATGGTTGAGAAAAGGGCAAATTTTTTACTAAGTCTCTTCCTCTGGACTGAGAGGACTCTGCAACTCTTCAACACGTGTTCTTTGCTTGGATTTATTTTTAGTAATGTTCTCTTCATTTTTTGCGGTATTTTTTTTTCCAAATACCTGTTCATATAACTAAATTAAACTAAAAAAGAAGTGGGAGAAAATCAGTTTGCAATGAAGCATAAGACACTTCACTTTGTTATTTTAACTTAAAAATGGGCAAAGGTAAAGGTCCTGGCATAGAACCGATCTGTGAGCCATCTCTAAAAACTGGTTCCAAAAAAATTCCTTTCCATCAATCCATTTCTAAATACAAAGGAATAGAAGAAACATTTTCAGCTTTTCACTGGATTGAGTATGCAGGAGGAATACCATGGGAATAAGTTTAGAAATACTGAGAACTCAAATTCAGACTCTTTGATGTTAACAGCTTTTCTTGCCATTACAGAACATTTTTCTCTGCTTAGGATGGAAATTCACACTATTACACATATGCAGCTAAAATGAGACTTTTCCTAGTTCTGATGCAGTTTAGACAAGAAGGTCTTACTGGAGCACATCATATATATTTTCTGCTTCTTGGTGATCAGAAGAATTAAATTAGACTAATCTCCCTGTCACCTCCATGAAATGGGCTGATGGATAAGAAAACAGAGCTCAATGTTTTGGGACAAGATGAGCACTTTGGGCTATTTGGTCCTGAGAGTTACAGGATATGGGTATGCATGGGAAGACTAGGAGCCCTAAGTATTATGGAGAAAAGACAGAGGACTCTACAGCTCCAGAAAAACAGTTTCTGCTGGGAGCTTAGGGTACCAGAGATCTGACATATTCACAGTAGTTCAGGTAGCTAGTTCAGCAGAGAAAGATAGTATTTAAGGTCCTATTCTAAACTCATCTTCCAGACAGAGAAAGGAAAATATAAAAAAGATGCACATGGTCTTGCTATAATGGATCTTGGTCTGCTGTGAATAGGAGGAGACTGGACACGCCATCATTCAATACTGCCCATGTGGCCACTGCCAGCATGACACATAGGCACTGCCTGTCAATGGTGTGTGATCCATTCCATGGAGGGACTGATGGGATGCTCACTTACTGTATTTCTTTCTATCTTGTACAATACAGAGTGGTTTAAGCAACAGTTGAAAACGTTTGTTGGTGGTTCTGTTTTTACAATGTTTAAATGTTTCTTGTTCAATACACAAAAATCACATGAGAACTGAATCACAGGTACCCATTTCCAAACTGTGTGTGATGATCTGCACAGTATGAGAAATCAATAGCAGTCATTGCATCTTTCAAGCTCAGTAACTCAGGCATCAGAAGAGCCAACTGTATTTTTTTCAAATTCTAACTAGATTTTTAATGCACCTGGTAAATATCTGCCCTTTCAGGAACACAATTTCACTTCTGCCAAAATAAGCATTAAGAATACGAATGCAGGTCAAGTAGTTTATTGTTGGTATGAGCAACACCATAAGTAACCCGTAATTTGAATCTAAAATTAATAACAAGTAGCTGCCATTGTATGATTTAAGATTCTTTAAACAAAAGAGAAGGCAGTAAGGAAATCAAAGAAAATGTTCCTGAGAAAACAAAAGGAAAGAATGTTACAGCTGAGTTGCTTTTTTTGCTTTTGCTGTGACACTGTGGTGGGAGAACAAATGTGGAGGTGAGTGGAGCCTCAGATAAAGGATTGGAAAAGCTCTAAAACCTGTTGAGAACAAAGAAGCCCTGAATCTCTGCAAGAACACTTTTGAGCTTAAAGAGCTGAATCTGAATGAAGAGTACTACATCCAGTTCCCCACATCTCCGGGGACAGCTGGTCAAAAGCCTGGTAAGACCCTGTTAACAGAGTGTGCAGAGTCAAATTTGCCACCACACACAAATCGTTTCTCTGAACAATGTGCACCACACTGTTCTAGTCTGTTTTAAGCTGTTCATAAATTGAATATCTAAAGCAGTGTGGGACAGGGGTCAGTGTGTAGAAAGCGAAGTTGAACTCTGGCTTATTCATGGACTTCATTTGTGTTTTCGGATAAGTAATTTGATCTTCTGTGACACAGTGATTGTTATTAACTTAATAGAGGAAGCAAAGTTTATGATTTCTGAAGAGAAGTAGAAGCATTAGGAGTAGCTTCCTTGACCCAGAAATGGACAAGAATCTCTTTTGTGCAAGTACACAGTTCAATTTCTGTTCTCCCTCTTTTACCTTTCCTTATCTCTAAAGCTGAATTTCAGGTCATACTGGAGACAGTCAGTGAATTGAATTTTTATTATATGCTTCAGTTGAGATCAAAATGTCAAAACACTATAGAAAAGTAATCTTTATTTTTAGCCACAGAGAGGAAATGCGTATACTTGAAAAGTCTGTCCTTGTGAAATATCTGCAGCACTTTTGCAGAGGCAAGAAATGCAAGTACTAAGTGCTTTGTCATGAAAAAATACTTCCATTGAATAATAATTAGTCCTTGTAAGGTAAATAAATCCAGCCCTCCTTCTGTGCATACCAAATAAGGTCTTTGTGACTTCAGGATGCTTGGATGCAGCTCAGGGTCCAACAATATGCCACCCTAACCTCTATAGCATGTGCCTGTCAGCAGTCCTGAAACACTTGTGTTCCTCTGTTTCCATCACACTTAGGTGCAAAATTACGTTATATTGTCCTGTTTCGCATTTTTGTTTTATTAAAAAATTCTTTGTCCCTTTGCCACCACAAAAAATCCCAATGACTTCTGCTGCTGAAAACTGACATTACAAAACAAGAAAGAGGAAGGTTTCTATCAAAATGAAACCCAACAAAGCAATTGTATCAGAACAAGGTGTTCCCAATCTTATTGATACAGACATCAGGCCATGTTCATCTTTCTTCCAAAATTTTGACTTAAATAAGCTAAAATATGTATGAAGTACAACTTACCAATGTACAGATTTTACTTATCCCTACTGCCACTTGGCAGCATTTTCAGCTGATAAAATTGATATATTTGGTCCATCTATAGGTCTGGGATTTGGAGTTCTACTTCCTGGAGAATAGTCTGTGGATCTACTTGGGCAAGATAGGACATAGTAAAAATGACAGTACTGGCACATTAAGGAGCCCTGCGTTTTTATGTGGATTTCTATTATTGCATTTCATAATAATTATTTTTCAACTAATTTTTCTGCAATACCACTACAGTTGTAGCTCACTTTAGTCTCTGATAGTGAAAAAAGAAAGACATTTCCCTCTTTTGTGGCCAGTTCTGCTTGCTTTACCTCTTACAACAACTGTACTGAAATCACAAAGAAATCACAAAGACTCTTTCTAGAGAGGTGAACATGAGTTGTCCTGTAAAGCTTGGTTGTACTTAAGCATTAAATAATAGTGCTTAGCACTTGTGCAGCTTAATGCTTTATAATCTTCAAAGCACTTTACAAATCTTAACTAGTTAATCCCCACAGCAGCTTTGCATGGTAGGTTATGGAGGCCACACATTAAAAATCTCCCACGATACAAGCTTGACTGCATAGTAAGCCTATGGGAAAAAATATCTGCACAGTTATGTTCCTGAAGTCATGAGTGTTTAATTTTACTGGACTGTAACATGGCTTATGTTCAGTAAATTTGTTCTGCTTTCTTATCCCTTTCAAAGTAAATCCATTATACCCTGCAGCATAGCTCAGCACACAGTATTATCAAAATTTTGGGGATTTTTTTAATTATTAAAACTCCTGGAAGCAAATAAGAAGCAGAGGATATGATTTTTATTTACGAAATCAAGTTTCTGTTGCCCATGATTGCAAAGACCATGTATGGGAAAGGGTCAGAAAGTCCATAAAGATTGAAGCACTCAGGAGAGTAACTACCATTTTTAGCAACTTCTTCTGAAAATTTGACTTTTGTGATATTGAGATTGCCAGGAAAACAAAATATGTTTATACTCAATTTCACTGGAAAACTTAAGCCTTTAGAGACCCCATTTCATTTGGGAAATAGCATGGTTTTTCTAGCTCAAATTTTCTTTGGAGTTTCATGTCCCAGAAAAAAAAAAATAATAGTTATTGCTAAAGAATATTGAATAGTTACTTCTTTAGACTTTTCAGGTCTAAAATTTCCCATGAAGTGGAAACACTGCTTTTAGATCACTGTACTACTATCACAAACACCACTGCTTCCATATGTTGTTAGTTTTGCTGGAAAACTTTTTAAAACAACATTAAAGTTTGACAGTAACATTATAATTCTATGTGAAGACCAAATTCACCAACCAAAGGTGTAAGTCATTAGCTCATGACTACCTCTCAAGCATCTGCATAGAAAACAAGGTATTTTCATCCAAAGGTGTTTGTTCTTCGTAATTCTTATTGTAGAGAGGAAACAATGTCTTTGACTGATGAGGCTTTCTTCCCCTGGAAGCAGACATAAAGTAGAGTTTCTGTCACAAATGAAAAAAAAATCATCAGTTTTCCAGAATGTCTACTGAGCCACTGCAGCCTCATTTATAAATACAGCATGATCCTTCCCCTCCAAGGCAGTCGGCAATTTAATGTCTCCTTTTGCTTTCAAGTACAACTGTCTCTTTGTAAAGCTTGTAATTTGAGAGCTGATCCTTTGTAATAAGGAAGCTCTATGATATCATGAAGACTGACCTCGATTCCTTATTTCCTCACTGCTTCAACCTGGAAACTTTTATTTCCTTGGTTTTCCTTGTCTTTTTTCCCTTGTTTTGTTTTTATTCCTTTTTATTTTCTTTTTTTTTTTTTCCCTCATCTTTGGAGAAAAATCACAAATAACCTTTGAAGGAATAATTAGCAATTGCTGTAGCCCTATGGTAAAAACCTTTACCTGACTGACCTCAAAGGGTACCCTTATCTAAGGATAAAGGTTTCAGACAGACCAGGGAAAGAACAATCGCCAGATGAGAGATGATAAGGGATGAGCACAAAAGAGATGCTAGAAAGTAAAGGAATAATGAATGGGAACACAAGAGGCAACATAATTAGCCAGTCTTACATGCTTGCCACTGCATAATTTCAGATGTTCCAAATGGAGCCTGGTATTCTGCAGACAAACTCATAATTAAGTACAGGGTTGCAGTGCACATGCACAAGAGGTCTGAATAAAGGTTTCATGGGCAGCCTTCTGGCTTTCCCAACGTTTAGTCACTTAATTTAGTGACCTAAACCTTTTTAATATAGAAAAAATTGATTTTAATAAAGTCTTTTAATTGTTTAGGGAGGAGGGGTTGCTACAGACAGTAATTAATTATGTAATTTTAGATGCATAGTACTTCAAAGGAAAAGGTATTCTATTTTCATTCTGCCTAAATTTGTATCATGAGACCATGATGAGACCTTAATAAATGTGGGGTTTGTTTATTTTTTTTTCTGAAGTGTATGAAGCTACATGGCTGACATCTATTTTAAATCCATCAGAAGCAGGAAATCTGGAGAGAATCTATAGGATTGATACATAATTGTAGTTTTAAGGAATATCCAGGAAAGATTAGGTGGTAAGGGAAAAGGCTGTGTGAATTCCACACAGTAGAGTTTTATGAGTCTACAACAGAATCTTTTTCTAAGAAGGTTGAATTTGAGGCAGTTATTTCAAACTGAAGAGCTTTTAAAAATAAGTAAATAATTACATCAACAAATAACATGGACCAGGTGGTATTCACACTTGAGGAATTTTACCTGAAGGAAGAATGAGGCAAATATGGCCTCTTCCAAAAAAGGTATCCGAAAGAGTCTGGGAATGGCAGACTCTAATTTGTCTGCACCAATTTATCTGACAGTACGTTACAGAATTAAATTAGCAGAATGTACATGGAAGTATGGAATAACAGGGACAAGTCAACACAATGTTTGCAAAGGACATTCATGTCTTACAAATTAGTCAGAGCTCTTTGAAGGTGTTAAGAAGATTAGTTATTATCTAGCTGTTGAAGTCGTTCATAATGGAGACCAAGAGTTTCATCATTACTCCATGACTGTGGTACATTTAATAGAATATTAGATTTATGTATTTTCAGTACAGTTATTCTCATCTTGTTCTTATAATCTTTCCCCAAATCTTTTAGTTCAGGTGGGATTGTCAAAAGAAAGGGAATGCATGTTCTTGAGTAGTTTTGGCAGTTTTGAATATCCCATACATACTCATGTTCCTCATAATCCTGTCACC